>JAUCNO010001129.1:41535-52457 GCA_032353835.1 Enteromius viviparus | reverse complement strand
ATGCAGACATGCTGTTATGTTTACGAGGCGCGTGTAAAAACACAGAACTAAGTCATGATCATCAGTAATTATGTCTCCACTGGATGCAACTCATTGTGTCATAGTGCCAGGACTTAATATTTTAAGGTTTCTGTTAAATACTTGAGCTATGTAATAAAGAAAAAATTCAACTGAAACTTATTGAAAAGGATTCATTTCTATCAGTGTGAACTGAACTACAGCGAATACGAAGAATATGAAGTACTTAAGTCAGTTTAACATAACAGCACAATAACACACTCTGTCTAATTCTAGTTACTTCTCTGAGCGTTGAGCTCCACAGGCTGATACTTGACAGACTTGCTGCCACCGATCCTCTTCAGACGGGCGAAGAAGGTCTGCGACTCCTTACTGCTCGCTCCTGTCGGAGTATCGTGGATGTCTGACTCATCGAACACGCTGTCCTCCTCTGCACAGGGAAGCACAGGTCATTAAGCAGCAGCACGTCACTAACCATTCCTTAATGCGAGAGCGCTCCGTACCTTTCTCCTTCTCACTGTAGCGGCTGATGTTGGAGTTGTCGCTGTAGAGCGGTCCAGCGGACACATGTGACCGGCAGCTGTGGTACTGAGCATTCAGCGTGTTGATGGTGATGTGGATCAGGTGGAGCACCACCTCTTTACTCATGTCCATCTCTCGGTATGGGTACTGAAACACAGCACCACACAGAGAAGAAGTTTAATGAAGACAATGAGGTTGTCTGAGCTAAAACAGAGCGAAACAAAAACCAAACCAGAACTTCATAATCAAGGGCAACACAGTATTTGTACTGCTTTTACAGGACTAAGATTCATGTACTGTTGCACTGTTTGCTTTCAAATAGAAGAGAAATCCATGAACAGTTCTTTGATGGCATTCGATAAATAGTTTCCAAGAACCTGTTGCTGCTTGTGACCAAAACAAATATGCATTATATTAAGAGTTCACTTGATGTCCTGTTGTTCTTGTGTGTGTCTCCGAAGGAGCATCTCTAAACAGAGCAAAAATAATTGCTTTATTCAAGTACCTGTAATTCATGTTTACTATTTTACTAAATAAATGATCAGATGATAGACTAAGCTCTCGTCCAATAACTATTACATTACAACTCTGATGTTAGTTTATTTACACTTAATGGCCCGGTTTCATTGACAGGGTTCAGCTTAAGCCAGAACAATCATTTTTATAAACATGCCTTAAAAACAGGCTTATGCTTTGTCTGTGAAACCAGGAAAAAGTGTAGTCGGTGACATAACTAGGATTGTACACATCCTACTGCAGAAACACTGGATGACAGCATGTGTTTGTTTAGTGTAGTCACGGCCTCAACATGTTTTCTCTCATATAAACCCTAAATTAATATCTTAAAGCTGCAAACCAGCATAATATTATAGGTGTACCATACTGATGTGGAATTTGGAAAATGGATTCATGGTGTCTTCACTTATTACATAAGATTCTCCTTCGGTTTACACCGCTGTATGAGGGATTTTGATGGGTTGAGTTCCTGCTCTCTTTTCTGTGTTTGCTCATTGTTATCACAGAAAAAGGGTATTTGCTGAAAAATGCTTAAAACAACTAAAAAAAACAACTACATTTGGGATAAATCCATTACCACTAACCCAAATATTAATCTCATAACTTGGTGGAGTTTTGCAGGGCCAAGCACTGCTCCCATTTCCTACAGAACATGTGCGAGAGTGGTCAGAATGTGAAGACAGCCCACAGATAGAGAGGTATAGTACCTTGTAGAGAATGACGAGCAGAGCCTTGAGCCACATCTGTCTGGTGTGAGGTCTGAGGGCCCAGAGCGAGCAGCGCGGCGGCTCCTGGAAGTTAGGTCTGAGCTGAGGACAGGTGCAGTACTTCAGCACCTGGACCACCAGCGGCAGCAGCTGCTTGCCTAGACCTATGTTATAGTCCATCACCTGAACACACACAGAGCACCGCACACAATCACCCCCTCACCCTTAAATAGGGGACATTACCAAGTGCACTCATTCAATCCCACAATGCACAACCATAACCAGTGTACAACCGATGTACATTCAGTGTGCACTATAATGAACTGCCTATTGTCTCACCCGAGCGATTCCTGCGATGAAGGCATTGAAGCAGGTGGACGAGCGCATCTTCTGAGGGGTGATCATGAAGCAGCCCATCTGCTGGTCGTATCCCAGCAGGACGTACAGATGCCGCTTGACTGTGTTGAAGGCTTTGGCACTGCCAATGTCCATCTCTGCACTGCTTTTGTCTTTGGCCATGAACTTCATGAGCACCATGATGAGCTGATGGACGGTCTGGTGGTCTATACCCGCGTCCTCCGGCAGCAGGTCTCTAATGACTGAGTTGTCTTCTGGAGGAGAGCTCTCGCCTGAACCATAACAAAGAAACACACCACTATTTTTGAAAATGCTTTCATTTCGGCATCATAAACAGTGATATTACACAGAGCCTGAATATGCTGAGGAGTATTTTCATTAACGCCTGCTGCAGCGGCAAAACTCAAGAGTTTAACTCCAGGGGAGTTTTTTTAAAAGCGTTGCGTTCCTTTATATTTCAGAAGGAAATATAAATCTAGGGGTGTGCAATATTGACAAAAATTGACATCTTGATATTTTTGGGTAAAAATCTTATATATCATACGTTAAACTGATTTAAAATTATGGTGTAATTCTCATTTTTGGGTGAACTATTGATATAAACAGAAAAAAAACCCACACACCCCTCCAATAATCATTCAAAATATTTACGAAATAATACTTTTTTGGAAGAATCAAGCATGAAAACCTTTCCTAGCCCACCCCAGCTTCATGTAAAAGCCGAGTGGTCTGTGTGGACTGATGCGGAGGGACGATTCTGAAGAGAACTAAAGTACTGACGAATCTAATTATGAATAGCAAAAGATGATTCATATCAGCACAAGTGGAAAGGTCGAACCTAACACCACTATACAGTATTTTACAGTGTTGTCATGGTGTAAGTAGGTAAGTGTCTGTCCAGTGTTTGGTGTGCATCACCTGACAGGACTTTCTCTAGCATGTTCCCCAGCAGAGGAGCCGACTGCTCTTGTCTCATGAGTCTTAGAGCTGGATCCAGAAGAAAGAGAAACATCTTTGGTGAATACAGAGACAAAAACGAACATGAGGTAGATTACAGAAGAGCAGAGCCACTCACGCAGTTTGTTACACAGAGTCTCCGGGAGGGAGAAGGTGCGTTTGGAGCCGGATGGGCCCTTCACACTGTCCCGAAGCGAGCGGACGCTCTTCTGTCGGTTGCGGGCGAAGCGAGCGCGTCTGATCTTCCACATGGCGGCATCGCTCAGGTTGGCCACGTTAGTCCTGACCGCCGTGATCGCTTACAGAGCAAAGACATGATCAGATCGCTGTATAAGCAGGGTTTCTAAGACTTTTCAAGACCGAGTGAAGAAAACGTAAAGAATAAATTGAAGGGAACACAATATGCTCTTTAAATGTAAACATTAACACATCATCTAACAGATCTCTTTAACAGCCCTGCTCCAAACCACTAGAATATAGATGCACAGTAATATAACTGATCACACTGCTTGTCTCAAGTCTTAAGATTCTTAAATCAAGAGTCATTTACTTGAGATGATGACACAAGAAGTCTTGTGATTAAAAAAGAACAGAAGAAGCTCCCAATGGTTTCATTCAGGTTTTCATTTTTAATACCTAATTGACTGATATTTGTTTTTGTTACAAGCATCAAAGTATTTGAGTTCGGTTTGTCAGAAAGCAAGTCTTTATATGTTTTGTCATTTCGCATCGCAAGCACATGTATCTTGGTTTAAGGATATTTAGACATTTGTACTGTACTTTTTTCAGTTATACTTCTGTTATAATTCAGAAGAGGTCACTCCAGTATTGCCAAATGTATCAACTGGTCATCATATAGTAGTAGATAAAAATGTGAATCGTAGGGTTGTTACGGGTGTTCTACATTGTTCCATGATTCTAATGAAATCGGTGATCCTGTAATCCACTGTGATAAGCTGGGAAATCCTTCTCTAGATGGCCACTTCCACCTAACGTCAAAGGAACAGCTCAAAATGTGTCACAGGATTTATCCAGTGTCCAGTTTAAAGGTGGGCTGTGCTTTTTGTGATTTTCTGAGGAATCTCTAGAAAACCTATTCTTTACCGGCTCTGCTTGGTGTCAGTTCTGGAGTGATGTTAAAGATTTACATCAACCATATCCTGTTTCAGTATCAGCGCCGTGAATATTGTTTTCCCTCTTGCTAAATATCATATACATTGCTGTAAGTGGAGAGACTCTGCTCACGAAGATTACTTAAAAATTGATGGTGTCCTGAAAATATCATCAGACATGTCCCAGTTTCTTGTGCTCCCTATTTTTTTTTGGATCCCCTTAATGTTTGATGCTGACTGTTATTGTATTTGGTATTCTATGCTTAATAATAATCAAAAAAGAAGAGATTATCCACAGCAGCCGCTCCTGTGCAGATATCAAAAGCATCACTGGGTTGTTAAGTTGATGGACAAAAGGGTTGAAATTTCTATGTGTTTCTATGTGTTGAAGGATGCATTTCACACAATATCTGGCAACCAGACAACCTTGGAATATATTGTCGTGATTATTCATATAATGAGGTTAGGTCCATTCAAACTACAGTTTGAGGGAGGTGAAACATATCAAATACACCCAGTGGGATCTTTTTATAGCAAGATTAAAAATATGGGATTATTTAAATGGAATGCTAGCGGGATAGAATGGGAAAATATGGGAAAATCCCAGGAAAAAAACAGAGGATTGACAGGTATGGACTGAACACAAATCTGACCGGATTATTACAATTAATGGGCAACTGAATGTTTGGAAAAGTACAGTGATACTTCCTCTGACACTAGCGCTGTAATGTTTCTGGGCTGTGGATGTGCTGAGAGGAACACCTGACTGAAGCACACTCACTTGTAGGAAAAGGGAACTCTTTGTTGCAGTCCAGGTGGAGCTGAGCCTCGAGTGAGAGCGTCTCGAAGCGGTTGACGAAGAACTCCCAGCTCAGAGCGGGAATCTCCCGTCTGAGTGAGTGCAGCAGGAGCAGCTTGCTCAGGATGACCGGCCGGTCCCTGACCACCGTGTCGAACTGGAAGTCCAGACACAGACACAGGCCCTGTTGGAAGACACACAAAGACAGGTTTGTCCATCTGCTCTAGTGAAGAGATGAGGACATGGAGGGATCCATCTCAGTCACCTGCAGCGCCGGCCGCTTGATGGTGTCCAGCAGCAGGCGGGCTCTGGTGGCCACGGCCGGGTTCACGTCCTCGATGCTGGCCAAGAAGCAGCAGAAAGCATGAGCCAGAGAATACTTCAGCACGTGGCTCTTAGTGACCGAGCCGATGTCCAGAAAGCGGCACAGGACGGCCACGCGCTCCACTGAGAGAGACAGCATTTAAAGTAGATCAGATAAGTTCATCAAAGTTGTCCTAAGACAAGAATGCACTTTTTTACTAGTTGTTAGGACAACTTTGATGAAAGGTTTTGGTTATACCCTTCAGCCAGTGTCATCTGATCACATCAACTACGGTTATCATCATCGGATTATAGAAAAGCTCATTCATCAATGAAAAACTTAGGAGTGTTACGAGCTGTTAGTGAATAGATAAGAGCCCTGAAGTTGCAAAGATTCAAGTCTTAAACCCAAAGAGATATTGTTTAAAAAAAGTTATGTCTGGTCCACACCTTCCTAAAACAACTTGTTGAAACACACTCCCCCTTTTCTATGTTGAAACACCACCCACATGTTCACACAAAAGAAGGCGGAGCTATTATTCGGGCTGCAGTGATGCTGCGGGCGTGTTATGTTTTGTAAGAGGACACTTTTATGTTTGGAAATCTTCAAAACAAATGGTTCACATTTAAAGACATAGTGACTGTTTTGAGTCACCATTGATTTCCATAGCAGGAAAAAAATTCTGTGGGAGCCAAGGGTGACCCAAAACAGCCTGCTTCAATTTTCGTTTGTGTTCAGCAGAATGAAGAAAATCAGTCATCTGTTGTTTTTACTACATATTTTCAAATGTGAACCAGTCAATCGACAAAAAGCTAATGCATTATAAAAATTAAGACGCTAATATATTAATATGTTATTCAATATAATAACTTTAAATGAATACAATAATTGACACTTTTGACTCATCACTTAAAGACTGAAATGTGAAGTGCAGGTTTAAAAAAAAGTCTTTAATTTGATGTTAAAAATCCTGCACATACCCGGCTATTACATGGTACCTGTCCCGATCGCCAGCTGGACTGCCCTTGAGCTCCTTCAGAGGGCACTTGACCCTGGAGTGTTATGTATGAAGGGTCCCCATTGGTTCCTTGGTTTCCTGTGTCTTGTTCTCATTGGTTGGTTCTGTCTTGTGTTCCCCTCTTAAAAGAAGCCCTCACCCTCTTATACGCTGATTAATGCAAACCCTTGTTCTTGTATTTTCCTTGTGTCTTTGTGTTTTTGACCTTGGACTGTTTTCTAGTGTTTTGATTGATTGCTGCCTGCCCTGACCCTTGCCCGTTTATTGATTATACTGTTTGCTGGTGTTTGACCACGTTTCTGAATAAAGTGTTTGCATTCGGATCCTCACTCGACACCTGGAGACAGATTCTACAGCGTTCCTATAATTTTCCTGCTTATGCCTTGCTTTGTTTTTTAATTCTGCTCTACTGGAGACTGACTTGATTGCAGTCACTCCATGATTATGATCTCTGGGAGTAATCTGCAGATCCAGTAGATACTGCTGGCAGCGTATGATTGCTGCTGATGTTTACCCACTCATGAGTTGATGCTGAAATAGCAAACAGCACTAACTGTCTGTCTCTCAATCCTCTTTACGCGTGTCTGTGATGTGACTCTAGCTGAAGGTCAATCACATAAGAGCTCCAGATAATCCCACAGCGCTCATCACAGTAGCAAAGCGTTTTAGCAAATGAACAGAAAGGTGTGGATGAGAGAGCGGTCAAACCTGCTTCGAAGCGGATCTTCCAGTCCTGGCTGTTGAAGCTGCTGTCCACGAGTCTCCAGAAGATGTCTGCTCCGTGGGACAGAGCGAGGGCGTGCAGGAGCTGAGGAACGGCCAGAGACGCCAGCTGACAGAACTCTGACCTCAGCATGGACCACAGACTGGACACAAACAACCACACACACTCCTGCTCATATCACCACAGGAGTCCAGCTGTGATCCTGGTGTCACCGCAATCAACAAGCGTGATATTGGTCTCGAAGGAATCTTGTGAACTTTGAGAATACTTTTCCCATCAACTCTAGACCAGGCCCAATCCTGCTTCTGTCCTGTAAGGTTCAGCTCCAAATTTTTTGCACTTTAATCTTTTTATTTTTTTAATTTATTTACGTTTTGAGTTATTAAACCTGTTATACCGTATTACAACAACTAAGTTTCAATATCACGGCAATACCATATACTGTGAGGAAAGCATGGTGACCCTTTATTCTGATGGTCCTCTTTAGATATTCTACTAACAGCGAGTAACTACATGTTAACTAGCAGTCATTAGAGTACTAGTAGACTGTCTGCTTAATATCATCTCACACTTACTCTACTAACCCTAACCCCACCCTAACAGTCCACTCTGAGAGTTAGTAGACATGTAGTGGTGAATTAATCAGAATTAGTTACTCATAGTTAGTAGAATGTTAAAAGTGGACTATCAGAATAAAGGATTAGGAAATGAATGGCAACATGAAAATGTGATAGCAGCACAGTTATAATGGCACCTGGGAATCAGCATCTTCTCCTGGATGTAGGCCAGGAACTGAGGGTGATCTTTCCTGGCGTGATACAAGCATTCTCCGTGCAAACACAGGATCTTCAGACAGCTGAGCATGTTAAAGAGGATGTCCGGCTCCTCAAACTTACTCATCTCCTACAAGACACAGTGCAGCAGACCCGTAAAAAACATGAACGCAGAACAAGCCTGACTGAACCGTCTGAGACGAGTACCTGCAGAACCGTGTACAGCAGCTTCAGAGAAACAGGAAGCTGTAGGTACGAGAACTTCCTGTCTGCGCTATTCTTTGGCGCTGGGGAACAGAACACACTTGTGATCAGAAACTGAAACACAGAGCTAGATGAGCTGGTGTGGAGTGTCTCTGAGCGGAGCACATACGAGGGATCTCAGGAGACGGGTTGTGACTGCCGGGGTTCTCTGACGGAGCGTCTGCTTCATCCGCTGCATTCTCTGATCGGAGACTACATTCAGTTTGAGGGAACACCAAACTCTCCTCCAGACACTCGGATGGTTCCTGTCAAAAACACATGACACGCTTAAAAACCCTGCATCTTTATCAGTCACATCTGTGTGTGTGGGAAAAAAACATGACATCACGTTCACGTTAAATGTATTAGAATATAATGAAGGGGCTTGGCAGACTCAGTCCCACAGTCTCTTTTAATCATCTGCTGCTTCTGTCATCAGTTTCACTGACTTCCTGCTTTAGTCTCAGTGTAGAGCTGTCAGGGTCAACAAAACCTTCTCTGCTTTCAGAATCACTGACAGCTTTACATTATTCTCTATGAATGTTTATTAAATCATTCTCTTCATTTCATACCTGTTCCAGTAGTGTATGTTTATATTAGAGCTTTTTTTAGCATATATCAGAATAGAAATCTGCCTAAGCACTGCAAACCATTCATGTTTTCACAGTATTATTATTGTTTCTCAAGTTTTCTACAGTATATGCTACGTAACGTGTTTTTGTAGATCTTCAGTGCATTCTGAATAATATTTGCCTTCTGTAAATTGAAATACTGAATGACTGCAAAACCAACCTCACACACCTCCTCCACTCCTCTGTAAAAGACGAAAAACGCGTGCCACGAGTGTAGAATACACAGAACAATCTTTAAAACTGTTAAAAAGTCATGTGTGCACAGAGCGTTTTATTTATATATACATATATGGTAGGCCTATATAGTTGGTGGGCTGGCTGAACCAAGTCCAGTCCTGAGACTCAGTGTGGGGATGTGGGTACATTAAAACACCTGACATTGCCTTCACTGCCTTGTATGAATTATTTTAATGTTACTTGATCGTTTTCACGGTAAAGCTGCGCTAAAAGCAGTAAGGCTTAAAGTGTAACATAATCGCATTATTTGGTTTATTCCAATGTTAGACTAACTCTATAATGGTCTGTGAGCACATTGTGTGATTTTGACAGGTAATGGTTCAGACAGAGATGTGGAAACGTGTTGAATAATGTTAAAGGGGTTTAGTGATACACTGCTCTGTTATACCGCGTTTCAGCATAGTATTTATGGTTCCTATAGCCATGGCATTATTATGATGCGTTGGACTAGATCATATAGGATGCCACTGAAGGTACAGAGAGGAGTCTCACCACCAGCCGTATCTCCTCGCGCGGGGTCAGTCTCTGCAGCAGGTCACAGGCCAGCTGATAGCAGAGGATGCTGGACTGGCACAGACTGCACTCCAGGGCCTTCTCGTCCTTCTGGCAGGTGTGTGATCCGCCCCACGGAGCCTGCAGAACACTGTTGATGATGCCCACCACATCCCGGCCCAGACTGCTCTCCAGCCCCGGAGTCAGAGCCTCGTCCTGCAGCTCCATCTGCCCCAGAACACAGGTCAGCCTTCATCTGCTGAAGACCCTGCGCTTGTCTGCGTGTGTGTGTGTGTGGGCTCACCTGTTTCAGCACCAGGTCAAACATGAGGATGAAGCAGCCCAGGTTCATGTCGTCGTCGTCACAGTCCAGGTCCAGGGCACAGTTCCCGGCGGCGTGGCCGAGGTTCTTGAAGGGGCTGCAGCGCAGGGGGCTCCGGAAGGGGCTCCGGAACGGACTGGGGAACGGACTCAGGTTATTGTGCTGCCCTCTCCGGCCTGGGTCAGACACCACACTCACCTGCAGGAAACACAGCCAGCTCGGCACACAACTCCAAAAACACACAAATATAAAGGGTAGCTCTACCCCGAAATCAAATTCAACACTTAAAAGCTTTGTTCATATTCAGAACACAATTAAGACATTTTAGATAAAAACCGGGACTGCCAAACAATTCCACTGTCAAGGTGCAGAGAAGTGTAACAGGTCTCATCAGAATACTCCGTCTGCCAGCAGCGCTTCAATCTTTCAGACTCCTCTGCACCTTGACAGTGTAGTTGTTCTTGCCTTGCTACACTTGAGCTTGCAGCATATACTAATTGCTTGTGAATCGGTTGTCAAGCTATAGTACCCAATATTGCATTCAATCTTTTGTTACCTTGTTTTCTTTTAATTGCACCAGATTTTGTATTTATTTTTTGGAATGAAACGTTCGTCTTGGATCTGAAAGTACTCTCAGATTTCAAGTGAACATTTCCAGAATTACAGACAAATTATATTTTTTCAATCCCTGAGGAGCATGAGATCAGATCGATGCTGATGGAGAGAAAACGAGCTGACAAAGAGACTGAACGCAGGACCGGGTGATACTCTGAGATTGTGAGTGGTGTTGAACAGGCCGGTCAGGAGGAGCTCAGTGGTACCCGGCGCGCTCCTGCGTTTCCGGACAGGTCTGCAGATCGAGCTCTTTTCTGATTGGCCAGCTCCTTCAGGGAGTTCACACCATCAGAGAACATGCTGATGAGCAGCTGCAGAGGAACCACGATGTCCAGCTCTGACAGAACCTGAGGAAGAGAAGAGTCACAGACACCTTGAAACCTGTCCTAACACCTCCACAAGACAATAACACCTGAAATCAGTCCTCACCACAAAAACACATCACATTCAAAATATCATAAACACATCTCATCCTTTGCCATAATATATTTTTGGACATCACACACACACACACACTCCTGTAGTGTCTCCATGTGTTCTGGGGTCTCTCTCTTCATAGGTGTAATGGTGTTTC
>JAUCNO010001129.1:16164-29992 GCA_032353835.1 Enteromius viviparus | reverse complement strand
CCAACTCCCTTACAACTTTCAAACGACTGCTGAAAACCCATCTCTTTCAACACTACTTGACATCATAAAAAAAAAAAAACCTACTCTTTCTTTCCCTTTCTAGCCTGCACTTATCTAAACATTGCCTACTATACAGTATTATGAGCACTTCCTCAGTTGCTTTTGTCTCTTTAGGATTAATTGCTTGCTGTTTCCCCACTTGTACGTCGCTTTGGATAAAAGCGTCCGCTGAATGAATAAATGTAAATGTAATCATATACATTTCGCTAATTTTGAACAAAGAAAAAGTTTTGCAGATCTGTGTTTTTCTGCCAATATGGGGTGTTGTGTGTACATTAATGAGGGAAAAAAATCTACTTCAATGATTTAAGCAAATGGCTGCAATATAACAAAGAGTGAGAACTTTTAGGGGGTCTGAACGCCTTTATGAAAATCTGTTCATCATATACTGTAAAGTGAACAGTTTTTTTTAGAAGACTTAAACGCTTTAAAGCTTAAACTTATCATTCCCTTAAAAAACTGTGTGGACGACAAATATTGAGATATTAAAATACCTATATGTCAATATACATTATGAAGTAGTTTTTCCAGTGGCACTTAAAAAAGATTAAGTTTGTCACGAAATGTAAAAATGACCTATTTTTAGTGCACTACTTACTTACTACTTTTTTATTGCACATTAATGCATATTTGTAATTCTTGTGATGAACAGTTAAACTGTGCCAGTCAATACACTACAAAAAACAAACAAACCAAAAACATCAGTGTCTGAATCGCTGTCTGGTCATCTGCTATTTCAATATAAAGATTAGAATGTTTCAGTATTATATGATATTGTGGATGTATATACTAGCACAGTTTAGTGTTCAGATATTCTTAACCGCTACTATCCAACCGTGCACTAAAACAAGTCAGTAAGGTTTAGTAAGCTTTATATACAAAAACGTTTTTTTAAAGTAACTAGTACTTTTTGAGAAGAGTAATTTGTACATTTGTTTTGACACCAGTACTTTTACAGTAACTGAGTACTATTTTACCAATGTAACGGTACTTGTTATTGAGTACAAATTTTAAGTACTCTTTCCACCACTGCTATAGAAGTAACTTTCTTGCAGCCTAATAAATGCGTGCCTACCTGGATTTGAAGTGTACTGCATGGCAATCATCAGCATAGAGGAGGCAGAGAGATTGACATATGCTGGAACACCGCCCTCTCTTCGAGTCGAACCCACTGCAACACAAATCATTTTCTTACTTCATAGTGTGCGATTGTCACATAGTGTTGCACTAATTAGTGCAATCCAGCAGTGTGCTCTACGGGAAGCACAGAGTGGATGCTTAAATATTCACGTAAATACAGTAAGTATACTCACAGATGGCCATGGGCAGGAAGGATGTGCTCAGGTACTCTATGATGTCCTTGTGCAGGAAAGGAGGGAAGGTGGCTAAAGTGGAGATCATGGTGTAGGGTAAAGTGCTGAGAATATCATCACTAAGGAAAGGCAGAAGGCATGTTGTGGTGTAAAATATGGCCTGTCCCAGATCTGCAAGACAAGCAGATGAACAAATGAGCATCATGTTGTCTTTAATTCAGCTCATGTATTAAGAGTACAATGACATTTATAGCTTTTGCATTTTCTTTAAGCTGCATCCAAGTGCTGCATAATGAAATACTATCATATGTCAGTGGTCCCAACCACGTTCCTGAAGGCCCCCCAACACTACAGATTTTGCATCTCTTTGTCTGACACATCCATTTCAGGTCTTAGAGTCTGTGCTAATGAGCAGATGAGCTCAATCAGGTGTGTTTGATTAAGGAGACGTGGAAAACATATAGTCTTGGGGGGGCCTCCAGGAGCGTGGTTGGGAACCGCTGTTATATGTTATTGTAAGTTAATAACATTGTTATCCAGTCAAAGCTCTTAATGGTGAATGCCAAAAAATCAAAGTTAATTTAGTGGCCAGCAGACAGGACAAATACAGCTGGCTGGAAATGAGCTTGTTTTACTGAAAACTGCCACTTAAACTCAGTTCCTGCAGACCAGCTCCAAACCAGGCCCTCTAGGAACTGAGTTTGAGTCCATCGCACCAGATGGAAGGAGCCATTCCTCTCACAATGGACAAACATTGGCTAAGCTCCAGCAATATTCTCTTTTTTTAGATTTCTTTTTCATTGTTAGGGTTAGGGTTAGGTACGGCTGGGCGATATATAGAGATCGATCTCGTCAGTGATGCTGGTTCTTTGATTAATCACAGTTCACTGACAAGCCACTCCCAATGAATCACCCACGAAACTAAACGCGATATTGCGTAGCTTGTTAGTGATCTACGGGATTTACCGCTAGTTAAAGAATTATATCACCCTGCCCAAGGGTCTGGTCAAAAAGGTCATTCTGTCAGTATTTATAGCAAAATAAAAAGAAGATATCAGAAGACCATTAGTATCTTCAACAGACTTTCCTGAGGACATATCTCCAAATATCTTCTTTTATGTTCCACGGCTGAAAAACAACACGAAGGCGAGTAAACGATGACGGAATGATTTTTGGCTGAATGTCAGGCACCAACGACAAGTGCGCCCAACTGATCGGTTTGGCTGGAAATCAACGTCCATCTAGCAGCAATCCCTATTTCCTCTCAGAAGCGCGTCTCGGGACTCACCGTGCTGACCGTGCTGCAGCAGGGGCACCAGGTCAAGCAAGGTGACGAGGGTGGCATAGAGCCCCTGATAGTCCAGTGAGGGGTAATCTGAGATCTGAACCTCCCGACTCTGCTGGGTGGCACCACCCCGGTCGGCCGGGGCGTCCCGCAGAACGCTGTAAAGGAGGGATCGAGTAACTGTAGGGTTGATGGAACTGACTTGTGGTCTTAGAGATGGGGTGAGTGGGAATGGCACAGGAAAAAGACACATGGTCATGGGCACGGCCAAATTGGAAGCTTCCTGGCTCTCCTTTCTGCCTGTACGGGACAGGATGCTGCTCCGAGGGAGGGGTGGGGGGGAGGGGGGAACAGGGGAAAAAAAGAGACAACAAAGACACAAAGAAACAGCACATTACATTGAAATGGCTCTACAGAGACAGCGTAAGTAGAAAAGAACCAAACCCAGATATTCCCCACATAGGATGCAGTGTCTCCACAGACTTTGGAATTTGCCATCATCATCATCATCATCATCATCAACATCTATGCATTAGAAAAGCTGGCTTTTGGTTGGGATCGAAACTCAAGCAGGCTTGCGCTTGCGAAGCACGCGACGATCACTGCATCTCATGCGTATCTGGTGACAAGGAGCAAAAATATAAAAAATGGCATGTTTTCAGTGGCAGCCCCGTACTTCGCCAGAGGAACGAGCTTAGAGGCGCACGCACCGCGTCCTCCGAGCGGCCAATCCCCGGAGGACGGGCGGCACGGGCCCATCACGAGGCCAAAGAGCCGTCTGGGAAATATTGAGCAATGGAGGGGCCAGAGATGAGAGCAATCTGGAAATAATTAGTTCTGAGGACGATACAGAGATGACACTTCAGAAACATGCTTCAGCCAGTAATAAACATGTATGTGAGGTTAGACTAAAAGCTCCCTGGTCACAACACATGTTTATTGCACCGTCAAAAAGAATGTCTGTATGTAAATACATTATGATACTGCCTCAGTATCATTTCGGGGAAGAGAGAAATAATGGTTCGACAGGCATATGGATTTCAGTTCTAACAGAAATGTGTCTAGTCTACGGCTGGGGAGAACTGTAATGGAAAGGTTTCATGTTCGTGGAGGGATGTGGAGGGTGTTTGTGTCTGCTGTCCCGTGTCAGCTTCTACCTAAGCAGTAATTTGGTCTGTGATGGTCTTGGAGGGAGAGGAAAACATTGGATGTGTGTTACATACAACAGGATGGTGTAGTGTTTCTCACACTGTCTGTCATCAAAGCTTCAGCTTCTAACTAAGCTAATCATTTCAAACACTGTGGAACTCCAGTACAGTATCACTGACGGTACAGGACCGTTATCGGTACAATCTCATTTGCGACTCGTAATGACAAAAGACCCTTTAACACACAAACACTGATAAACATAAACAGGACAGGACTACATACTGCTCTCAGACGCTACACTTTCTTGTTTTGAGCGCATGCACCTTTCTTAACTCGTGAACATGGAGCACAAACTCATGAGTCTAACTGGGTTTCATAAAGCTACTGACGTTTAAAAGACAAACATTAAAGACAAACAAAAACAATACTAAAATCAGGTCTTCTCTGAAGTTATCCAAAATGAGTACTTTTGGCATGCATGATGCATATCTGATTATAACAGAGCTCTAATGTCTTGTGGCTGTTGAAGTTCAGATTTAGATTTGTAATAATGAAACTAGGCCTGCCTAGCGTTAACATTTTCAGGGTTTGACCTATTTCCAGTGTAGTGCACTTACCTGAGCAGCGTCTGGGAAAAGTATTTCAGAGTATTTGCAATGTCTGTTCCCGATGGCACCGGGTAAATATTGTGAAGCACACGGTTGTGATACTCTTGCAAGTATCGAATCTTAGAGCCAACTAAACAAATAAAGAGCAAAGTGACACATAATTAACATTTCAGAAAACTCAACGGTCCGCTGCTGCTGCTGCTTTGTGTTGTTTGATGAGGAAATCAGCAAATGCATCTGAAAATGAAATGTTTTTTACAGCATGACCGCAGACACTGAATCCAGACAGCTGGTTTTTACTTATTAAACTGCATTTGACAGAAGAACGAAGGTCTCTCTACATTAGTATGTAGTTATAATGTTAATAAACGCACACATTTTGGTTCCATTAAAAATAGCCTACATGTGAGTATTTTGAGTATTCGAGTAGCCTAAATACATTTGAAACACTAAAAATGCCTTTCCAGTACTGCATTTACACATACATCAATAATAATTAATTATATATAATGCTTATTAAGTTATAATGCAGAGATGACCTAAAAATGAATTTGCAGTGATGAAATACATTCCAAACGTGTATTACTTTGAATCCCAAACACAGTGAACTAATGTATCTGAATGTGTTCTGATAAAACAATCATTAGACACAGCTGCATCTCTCAGCCTGCGACTCTAACCACTGCCCACTCTTTACAGGAAAACTCTGCTGATGTATTTGCTTTTATAATCATTTGTTTTGTTTGTGTCAAATTTGCTCAGACATTGGTGTTTGTTGGGCTACAGCTTATGTTAATTCTGTTCTCAATAAGTTCTTTCTTTCTTTTTTAATTAAAAACACAACAAAAAAGTTCAGAAAAGAGTACTGTTAAATGACCGGATCAATATGTGGTATCGATAAAAGCAGTAATAGCGTTAAAACCTTAAGGATACCCATCCCTAGCAGAGACCAGGACCCCTAGATGAGCCCCAGAGACAGACCCCCAGTGAAGACCTCGACGGTCAATGGGACAAGACTACAGGAATCAGAAGCTTTACCTGATCTGACTTTGCTGCTGTTAGAACTAAACTGCTGGTTTGGTCTGGTCAGAGGAGAACGGACCCTGACTGAGCCGGGGGTTTTTTTATTCTCCATTCTATCACTGAAAGAGTTTTGGTTAGTTGGGGACCCTTCATTTCTAGTGATATCTTCAAAATGATTGCACAGACACTATTTAAACTGAACTGAGCCGGATGATGACGTCTCTGAATTCAGCGATGAGCTGTGTTTAACTGAAACTGAGTGTTAACTGATGTCCTTCCTTCTGCATTATTGTGACAGTATTTCATAATTTAGGGTCTGTATGGGTTTGTTTGTAGTTATGTGTTTCTGTGTGTAATTAAGTATGTTGTATATGTTTGTGTGGCTAAATTTGTTGAACACAGAAAAATCTGCATCGTAAAACTAACCATTAGGGAACGTTCTCTATTAGTTATCTTTAGGTGACTTTAAAAATAACCACCCTGCAACATTCTGGGAACGTTATTTTATGGTTGCAAAAAAACTCAAACTTACCTTAAGGGAACGTTTTCTGTAAGTTGTTTTCATAATAACCATTATGCAACGTCCTGTGAACGTTGTTTTATGGTTACAAAAGAAATAACCTAAAGATAACGTTCTCCTAATGTTAGTATTGGGTTAGTACTGTTTTCTGGGCATCGTTTGGAGTAAGAATCAGCAGATTCACTTCTCCTCTTATAAACTACTACCCTGTGCTCGAATAGGGGTAAGAATGATCAGGCAAAGCATCCGGGTTATTTTATAATGTTTGTAGTTTCTATGAATGCGTATTTTTTGCAGCGAACAACTAACGTTAGTCAATAAAACAGACGGAAGAGAGCAGATGGCGCCCTCTACCACGAAGCTCCGACAGCTCTGGCCATCTACACCATCACAGACATCATCCATTACCGGAATTATCAAAATAATACTGCACTCCAGTATGATTAGATGAACAAACTCATGCAGATCATCTGCGTTTAAACAACAAATCGAGCTTGTGTTTTTCGCAGGGACGACTTGACTATTCGACCTTGAAAAAAAAGACACATCTTCTTTTTTTCTGCAACACAACATCTAAATATAAAATCTTACCATCGGCTGTTATATCGTGAAGCTCTTAACATTAGTGTCCCTCCGTATTTTATATCCCTACACACACACACACACACGTATGTGTGCATCTCCCCTCTCGCCGCTCCCATCGAGCGCGCGCACTGCTTCATATCTATTACATATTCCATCATATTCCATAAATCACACAATAGCAAGCGAGGTCATACTTACATTGCTCTGCTTTGGTAGACATGTTAGTAAGTCTAGTAATGTGAAAATGCGAGGTCGGAGCAGAATGACTGATCAGGTGAAAGCCCCGAAGCTTAGGACCCTTCACCGACCGAAGGACTAACAGCCTATGATTTCAGATTAACATCGAAGAAGCCTATTTGCATAACTCTCGTGCGCACAAACTGGACTATTCCGCGTCGAGCTCCGGAGCAGATGCGATCGAGTCATGAGAGAAATATTGATTAGATATCGACTCCATCGCCATCACCGCCTACGAGAACAGCAGATCAGATCCACATTCGTGCCCTGAGAAGGAATCACCAACAGCTGGTTTCAAAGGAAGCAATATATCTGAATATATGACGAGACATTTTTGACACAGTTAATGCAAAAAGAAAAAGGGACATTACACAGCTCAGCACACGATCGTCTTGTTTTGTTCTTTTTTAATCAACATTTAATTGAATGAGTTTTTCTCTGTTATATTAGCCAGCGACATCAAACTGAGTTTTTCATTCCTTGCAGCTGTCTTTGGCACACAGGAGATGTACATTATTCATTTAGTTTTCAAGCTTTAGTATCTCAACTGCGTGATTGTTCATCATCAGCAGAAATCAACTGTGAGCACATCAGTGGAAAACACCAGATCTTTCTTCAGAAGCAGACAGCTGCTCTGGGATCAGTGCTGGAAAAACACGCACAACCTGCTCAAAAAACCGGAAGCTGTGCTGTTGACTCCTAAATCAGTCCATGTGTTTGATCGATCAAACATTGATTCTGACTCACTCATAAAGACACACATGTAGGAGTCGTGTACAGTGTGTCAGATGAGTAATATGTCCAAAGACACAGTATTAATAAGACCAGAACTATTCCAGCACACTTGCTGGGCCAGGGATGTCTATACACACACATCCAGTGTAGGGAAGGAAATCAAGATATTAGCATATATAAAACATCAGTATAGCCAATTCAATTACTTTTTCAATGTAACATTACATTTGAATTTGACTAATTACTCTTTTGAAAAATGTCTATCGTTTTAAACTTGATCATTTAGACTCAGAATCCTTCACTGATTTAAAGCACAGTCTTCACAAAACCAGACTTACTTTGAAGATTAAAAGCTAAGAAACTCTCAATCAAATCTTTGTATAGCTACAGCAGGAAACACTGGCAGCTAACACTGGCTTGAGGAAAAACTGTCAAGTGTACATAAAGCAGTTATTAAAAAAAGAACGACTCTAATTCTGTCCTGAAACAGTGTTTTTTTCGAGCAGTCACAGCAATTCATGAAAGAAATCAAGTAAATGTGTGTGTTCAGAGGAAACCCACTGCTCTAGAACACAGATAATCTTACACACGTCAGTAACAACACTGCTTATAGATTTTGAATGATCAAAGGAAGATCAGCGTCTCAGAAGGAATGTTTCATATCCTCCGTCTCCATCTTCTGGTGTGTCGATGTACCTGCACTAACACACACACACACACACACACACACACAGAGAAGTGCTCCATCTGCAGGTCACACAGGGACTACTGAGGTTCGGGAATAACAATCAAATAAAAGCTCTGCACACTAGCATTAATGTTCTCACTGGGATTTTATTAAAGTGGATCCAGTCAAAGGATGTACAGTCCCATAATTCTCTGTGTGCTGTCGATGGCTTCAGTTCAGTCGTCACTTCTTTCTACTTTGCAGTTCCTCCAAAAACTCACGGAAAGCCTCAGGAGTGACGTCCTATAAACAAACTACAGGCGTTAGAATTGAGCGTGACGGTTGATATTTCTCAGTGACGGACACAGAAGCGTTTCATCCTCACCTGTCTCTGGTTTGCAGACTGTAGAAGAAAGTCACGCAGCTCGGGTTTCAGCTCATTGTACTCTAGACACAAACAAACAGTCCACATTTCATTTGAAAACCAAACGCTCTTCTATAACAATCCCTCGTTAACACACACACACACACACACACACACAGGTCTGGAGGAGTGAGGTCATGCTCAGGGGGTAGACATGGAGTAATGATGCTGAACATCACACGTTCACACAGAAAACAGCTGCTTGACATTAGAACAATATTCCACAATATTAGTTTTTATTACAGGGCTCTCTGGAATGCTGTAGAGATTCAAATAATAACCGCTCTAATATAATAACTTATAATAACTGCTACTTGTGTGTTTACAGTTTTTGCCTGTTGCTTACACACTAGAAGTGAACGCTTACACCAAAGCCTCAATACCTAAACCTCTTGTATCTCATCTTAAACACACTTTCATCTGCACTGTTTACAATTCTGTAACACACTTATTGTGAAACACTACACACGTTTTCTTACACGAGACACTGCTCAAAAACTAAATCCCCTGTTATCGTTGAGAAAAGCTCAAAACGCATCTGGCAATCGTAGACACCTTAAATCACCTGCACAGAAACACAGAAGACCAACCGGCACTGCAGCAGACCTCAGGAAAGACAGTCTGCAAGCAATCCTTTTCCTTACAAGATAACTGTGCCTTTAAATCTCATTTGTAAACGCTTATTGCTCTGGTTCAATCACGCAGCTGATTACGTATATTAGATTTTGATCTGATTATGTACACAGTGACATCTAGTCTTTACTGTAAGTCATTACGGTAAACACATTGGTTGATCTGTCATAAACTGCCGACCAAATTTTGTTTCTTTTCATATACAGTATTTTTCAATCAACATCCCTCATACAGTAACGTGTGCATTAGTTCTTTTGAAATGTATGGCATACATAAACAACACAGTCTTCTGCATTTCAGTACAGTAACTGCCACACTGATGCCGTAGGTTATAGATCAGGTAGTACTAGCAGAGTGTAGTTATATTGACAACAGAACTGAGCATCTTGTTTGTGAAGAATGACACAAGGACAGGCATGCGAGAGGATTTGACCCCCGCTGTTTGTCCAGAGCCAGTATAGCCTGTGATGTGGAGCAGATCTGTTGGTCTGACCCAGAGACAGGATGCTGAGGCAGAAGATCATTTTCTCAGTTTCACTGTGTAGTGCATGAATGAATAAAGATGTGCCGGTGAATACTTTAGTTGTTTTGTGTGTTCATGTAAAAAGGTTTTTGAGCTGGAGATCCATGAGCAACAGAACTGGTTTGGAAATATTGTCTTGAATTAACTGCACCAGTGTGTGACACTATGTTGTAGTGTGTGTGTTTTTGAGGGCTTGCGTTTGATGTCTGAGGGCAAAGTTTGGTTTTGCAGCAAAAGTTAATGGTTTTGAGTGAAGAGCTTCATTTTGACCTGAAAATAGGATGTTTGGGAAATTGGGTGAGATGTTCTGGATTTGTGTTTACTGTTGTGAGAATACGAGGCATAGTTTCAAGAAATGTGTTTAAGCAATCGAGAGAAACTGTAAGACCCTGACTAGCTGTGAATATATGTCTGAATAACAGGATGTAGAAATGTGCATTCAGATGGTTTATGAATCCTTTACTAACACGTTCTAAATGATCTCATGAACCACTTACAATTACTAACTAACCGGTTTGTAAATGATGTAATGCTTGATTTAGAAATTATTAACTGATCCTTAATAAAGTATGAAAATACAATTATTAGGCATATTACATAGACGCTTATAAAGCAAGAATAAAGCATGTACAGCTGTATTTATAAACTGCTTACTAATGTCTATTAATGCAGGAACAATGATTAGTTAACCATTTACCAATGCTTAACTAATCATTCAGTGTGTAGTTATTATGAAGTGTTACCGAACTGTTGTTGTACTTCTGAGTTTTACAGAAGACTGAGACAATAAAACTAGAAACACCAAGACTGCAGTGTTTGATAGAAAGCCCATCCGTGTGTGAGAGAGGAAGTCAGATGGTGTTTGTGTGTGTGGTTGTGTTTTTACAGTACATTTTTATAAAGGAGTGTTCAGTTTTGATTGCAGTGTTTCATTTTGGCGTAGATGTGCCATGTCTGATTGGTTTGAGTGTAGAGTTTGGCATAATGGGCCAAATTCTGCAAAAAGTGTGTAAGCAATAGGCAACAGCTGTATAAATATAGGCTATACATTTTCTGCCCCCGCATCTTAAACTGTACCTTGTTAACAGATTCATTCAGACTCACCGGACTCTGGACTTGCAGCGCTCATGTCAATTTAATCATCGTTAAACCGCAATGTTTTCTCATGGAGACCTAACAAATGTCCCCACAAGGTCAAATTGACTGGTTTTCCTATCTTTGGAAGGTACACACACACACACACTCTTACGGTAGATGATGTCCAGCTGCTGCTCGTGGGTCAGGGAGGTGATGCAGGACAGCAGCAGCTCTTCAACGGTCAGTGCTTCAGTTTTGGCTTTCTGCTCGTACGCCAGCAGCGTGTCTGACTCGTCCAGGAGGAAAGGAACACCCGTCTTCACATACATTCTCTAGATATGATATTTAACATGAAAACACATTATAGCAGAAACAGCACTCTCGTTCATGTGTTGCATATGCTCTAGAGTAAGTGTTCACCTTGCAGTCGGTACACGTGCAGAGTTTAGCTCTCCAGTAGTAAGGCCAGAACACAGCTCCGGTCCTCACACTCGTCGTCTCTTCGGCCTGCAGCTCAGTTAAAGTGCATCTGGTGACGGAACGACTGGTGTCTGGATCAGCGCTCTGATGAACACACCACACTCATCACATCATCTGAGGGCTAGGAGACTGAGCTCAGGTCAGTGAAGACTCACCGGTCCCGCTGAGGTCAAACGCTGCCCGTCTTCATCACTCTTCAGAGCAGCATGTGTTTGCTCCTGACTGATACTTGATTTATTCGACGGAGGAACTAGAAGAGGACACACAAACACACAAAAGAGATTCTTTAATCAAAGCAGTGCAGTGTGATGAACTCACCCTTCATTATTTCACAGATAAACCGGGACAGAAGTATCTTCAGCAGTGTACAAACTAGTGCTGTCTGTCAATCCTTTCAAAACATAAGCCACTTAACTGAAATTAATCACAATGAATGCTACCTAACATTCAAGTTTTTAAATATACATTTAATATTTAAATTAACGTAGAAACAATACAGTATATTTTTTATATTTCTTTAATACTTCTGATGTCTAATATTTACCCCTTCACTCTAACCATTCCACATTACATAATAATTCAGAGCTATCAATTTAACCTTTATTAGACTTTTAAAAATGGCAACAACAAAACCCTTCTAATGTAAGTGGAATTTACAGTTTTCTCAAAACATTTAACGAGTTTTCTAAACTCTCAGCGCAGCAGCACACCTCAAACACACAATGGCCAAAACCATTCATTTCATGCTCAAACTCACACACTGGAAACTAAACCCCATAACTCAATCTCAAAATACAGTAATAAACTACCACAGCACACTATGTCTAGCAAAACACTGCGAACATGTTTCAAAATCAAATAATTACTCAAAACACTAACATATGTTCTCTTCCAGCAGGAACATTTACTCAATCACAACACACTGACAAAAAACACTATCATTGAAAAAAAACTCATAGCAAGTAAAAAACTGTAAAACAATCTTAACAAAGCCATTATAAAGAATGTCATATTCACCGTGTCCTTCAGCAGAAATACAGAGACTGAAACTGATATCAAACACTAAAGTCTGTATTAGTGTTTCCAGACGCTAGGACACATTTCTCAATACTTAGTTCACTTTTGCAAAACTCTCCTGACCAAGTTTCAGCTCAGCAAAGCAGTTCATTTCTCATTCAACACGCTCTACAACTACCACAACACTTGATTCAGGTCTCAAACAAACTCATTCTTCCAGAACACTAGCAAAGGTTGACAGCCCACAAACACACTGTCAACCACAAAACCATGAGCTAAAACACTACCAACACGCAGCATTACAGTGTTTTCTTGTGTGGAACAGGGACACATCTCTGTTTAGAACTGCTATACATGTTACTGGAATGAATCAGACATGATGCAGAATATTTTATGTTGTTTATTTATTTGTATTTTTTTGCACTAAGTAATTCCAAAATACAAGAATTTGTATTGACTTCATCCACTGATACAGATACACCCATCTTTCTCCACGACGGTGACGTTTTGTTTTTATAACAGGGCTGCAAATGAACCAAACCCACCCAAACTAACGTGAACATAAGCACACATAATGTTATTTCCTTTATTTTTTAAATCATATTGCTTTTTATTAATTATTATTGGCTTCAATTCTTCATACTTGTGCATTAAAACTTCTAGCTCCGCCTCTGTGAAATATGCCGCTCCCTTTTTTTCCACTGTCATTTTCCATTTTGACTCATGAAATCGGTGATCCGTTACAAATGTCTTTATGTATGCGCATTAACTCTGGGTAACCAGTAGGAGGTTCATTAAACTAACTCTTATCGGGTGTTTTGGAACCGACATACTCACGGTATGCGGGTTTGGGATCAATCAACCCAGAGGTTATGTTTTAACCAAGCTTTCTGGAATACCCCCCAGGGCACTCACACAATGGAAGCAATGACATGCATCTAAATAAATAAGACAGAGGAAGGGCATAAAAAAAAGGAAAACAAACTATAACGCAGCCTGGGTCCCCAGGAACAGGGCTGAAGGCATCTGCATTTAGTGTATTAAGGCGGCCATACACGGTGGCGAATTCGGACAATCGGAAGACCGTAAGGCCACGCACACGTTACGAACGCAGTGGAACAGGGCACTCTGTTTATCTCGTAATTTCTCACACACCATACGAGCCCCGACCCTACGAGAAGAGACAATTTCTTCCGATTACCAAAATAATCGCATGCAAGCTCGTACGACCTCAAATATCTCACTATGTACACCCTGCCTTTAGTGGACTGCTATATAATTAGGGTTAGAAGATTTGTTAAAAAATAAAATGTTAGCATATATTAAGCAAACAATCTACTAGTACTCTAAGGCTCATGATACACTGGGCAACTGTTGTCAGGTTTCCCGAAAAAAGTACATTTATAATACACCTAGGCCCGGTTTCACAAACGGGGCTTAGTTTAAGCCAGGACTAGGCATTAATTAAATTAAGATATTTAAGCAACTTTTC
>JAUCNO010001127.1:0-28620 GCA_032353835.1 Enteromius viviparus | reverse complement strand
ACAGCTGTTACAAAACACAGGTGAGACAATCAAAGCAAATGGGAAAGACCAAACAGGACAGGACTAAACCAAAATACATAAAGGCATGGGGGAGACAAGACAGACAGGGGCTGAACATCACAAAAATAAAGATATCCGTATCCATATGGTAGACCTTTCTTGAGTATGAACAAATCTTTCAGTCATCTGTTTGGTCAGTCACACAAAAAATGCTGATTGGTACCATCAAACCGCACTGTTAGTAGAGTACAATCGATAGAAAATGGCAATATATAAGAGAAATACAGAGGACCCCCCCATACCCACTTTTTCCCCCCTAAAATAATGCGTGACTGTACAGTTGATTTGTCTGTAAAGGGTTAAAATAATCAGACGGTAGCACAGACTGAAGAGTGACAATAGGGAAATCTGAGAGTGGATTATTCAATTATATTAAATTAAACAAATGGATTTAAACACGTATGGAAACGTATGTTTCTGTCCCCTCTAATTGTGTTTTGTCTTGCAGCAAATTGAGATAATAATGTTGACATTTGCCATTCCGTAAGACATGTTTTGTTGCACGCCCCCTGCAGTAAATAGATATTATAAACTGTTAAATTATGCCTTCAATCAGAAATTAAATCTTGCTGAAGATTTACTCACCTCAGGCCAATCCAAGATGTAGATTACATTGTTTTTTAATGGGAATGGATTTGGAGAAAATTAGCATTAAATCACTTGCTCACCCATGGACCATCTGCAGTGAGTGGATGCCATCAGTCTAAGAGTCAAAACAGCTGATAAAAACATCACAAAAATCAACAAAAGTAATCCTGCAGTCCTTAAATTAATGTCTTGTGACATGAAAATGTGTGTATTTGTGAGAATAAACTCTTAAACATTCTGACAGCACCCATTCACTTCAGTGCAAATGCATCTACATCTTGGATGGCCTAAGGGTGAGTACTGTACATTTACAACTATTTTTCCTTGGTTCATTGTTGTGAGATTGATTAACAATTAGAACAATTTGAGGAATAATCATTTCTTTCTGTAATTTTGAGTAATTAGTATGTTCCCTTTTTAGGAATATTTAAGCATGTATCTTTATGTGCTTCAATGGAGTGTTACAAATTTGCTTAGAGACCTAGAAATACTACAGAGTATAAATATATATATATATATAATAATGATGATAATAATACGTCTTTTAATCTCTTGCTATGGCTGTAATGGCTCATTGTTTTCCAGCTCTAATCGTCTCTGCTTTTATTGAATAGCCCTTTGACTCTGAGTCACTCTTTCTCCCACAGTCCCGTCTGCTCGCCTCTATTTTTATCAGTCCTTCCTCTGATCAGCGTTTCTGCCTCACTCATCTCTCTACTTTCTTTAATGCTGCTCTCACTGTTAGATCTCAGGCTCATTTCAGACTTTTCAGATTACACCTTGCATGGCTAGTCATCACCTTATTATACGGCAGCCGAGCTAAAGGGCCACTTTCTTCCACCGGGATGAACAGTCCCTCTTCTGTCAGATGATCTACAGGTTTTGGCGATTTCTGTTGAGACTCTGAACTCAATCATGAATAATAGATTGACTCAGCTGGCTTGATCTAGAGACAGCCAGTGAGAATAACCTTGGATGTGAATCGTGAATCATGGCCAGCATACTTGTGTGTGTGTGTGTGTGTCACCATGGAGATATTCCCAATTTCAATTTCCAGTGTACCATTGACAGATTCACCTTCTCTTATGCTGCAGTGATGGCTACATCTGAAGCCCGATCTTCTCTCCTGAATATCTAATGTGCAGAAATATCATGTGCATGTTGAGCACAGAGCAGCAGCTTCAATTTGTCTCTCTTCAATTATGTGCAGCTGCATTTCTGAAGAGGTTGATGATGTTTTTAATAAACCCTAGCTATAACCCTGCCTCCTCATAATTACAATTATGTTTAAAATTAGCTTTTGAAATAAAAGAATTGTCTTGGTTGATGTGGTGGCTTGCATTTGATAACTCCTGCATACATCTAGGACATATTTGAAGACAATTACTCAATTTTATGCAGTATTTGTTATAAAAAACACAGAGGGAGGGAGAAAGAAAGAAACAGGGGAAGTAATATAAAATTGTTCAGCAGTTATAATACTAGCAAAATTGCATCATGCAGCCATCATGTCACTATTATAATTTCTGAACTTGTAGAAACTTCTGGTTACACTTTATTTTAAGGTGTCGTTGTTACAATGTAATTATACACTACACTGTATATACATATACACTGAGTAATTCACTATATATTAACTACGTATACGTAATGTTGAGGTTAGAATTTGGGTTTCTCCAACACAGTCTCATGACCAGTTCATACTTATTTATACGAGGTGGCAAATTCATACTAATTTGTATTTGTATGACCTCACTCGTACGATTTTGTATGATTTGTCTAAACCCCAGTGATGGGTAGGTTTAGGGTTTAGGTGTAGGTCTTTTGTACAAGTTCATACGAACTGGAAACTCGTAAAATACGTACGATTTAGCAAAAAGATAAGGTAAAAAAGGTAATATGACATTGACTATTATTAAGAGTGATATTGTTATATAGTTAGCTATAAATATCAATTTCACATATGTACATTAACTAGGACGATAAAGTTATTTTTGTTTAAAATGTTTTTTTTTTTTTTTTTTTGAAAGTGTAAATTTGTCATTTATTCTTGCCATTTCCTTTCAAGCATGTCTTATTAGAGCCTTCATAAATCCAAACCAAGCAAGCATGCAGATAGTACCAAATACAGAACAATAGGGGTAAATTTTTCTTCACCCATGCATATCTACTGTAGGTTATCCCATGCTCTTCCCTCACCAGAACAGACCTGGTTCTTTTAATGGTTAATGTTTGCCCTACTGTAGTCATGTTTGTGGAGTCTTTAAAATAAAACTAAAAAAAGGAATAAAATATCGAGCAAGACTAAATAATTTAAAGAAAAGGTACACATTTAAAGATTTTGCAATACAATATAGGCCTACAATGCAACTTCATAAAACAGAAAATCTGGTCTTACAGTGATTTTGGATCAGACTTGGTCTTTTCTATCTGGAAAGCATTTGAAGATGCTGGTTCTAAATATATGCACGATGGTGACCGTGAACCTGTGCCAGAAACACCACCCTGTCTTTGGATCCCTCTACAGATCTTCTCTCAGCCAAACAGAGAACTGTGTGCGATCATCCATCTGTGACTACTGATCAAATACTTCTCCTGGAACTCTGAGAACCGAAATATGCTGTCTCTAAATGATAAATAATACTGTATCTGATTAACTTTAGCTGATTGTTTAGCATTAACCATATACAGTAACAGCACTTGCTGGAATTATATTATCACACCTCTCCCACATTTCAGAAAGGAAGTGAACAGAGCAGTAACAGTGAGTTCTGTCATTACATATAACAAAGAACCAGTGTCTTTTTTTTTAGAGCAATAAAGTGAGGTCGACATTTGCCTGCTGTCTCTGGTGTATCTCTCCCAGCAGATGAAAAGAGGAAAAGGTCTCTCATTAACAAAGGATGGGTTAGTGTACCATATCTAGCTCATGCATTATACACTATGGTATAATTACTCCACTGTTTCATAAGCGGTTGGGTTGTTTTTTTAAACTGTCACTGCAATTTATCTCGATGTGACAGTAAATCTAATCTGACCCAATCAATTCATAGGCCCAGCCATTATTTAGATGGAATACATTGTGGGTTAAAAACAGCGTGAAAACATTACGGTGTATTGTTTTGAGGAACAGCTGGCATGAAAATTAAATAGAAATGGTATCTGATTTTATATACGAGCATACGTGCAGATGTTTAAATTATAACAAATCATACAAACTATTTCAAAGTGCTACTCTTTTTAAAACTGGGCAAACATTTTCGTGAAATTATGTTTACCACCCCTCCCCCAGTCTGGATAAAAAAATAAAAAAATAAAAACAGTAGCCTACCAGCTTCGATTTCCCCCCCCAGAAATGCCTAATAATAAACACACGGGGGCAGCAAACCCCTGCAATGAGAGCACAGCTCGGAAATATATTATTTGTAATAAAAATTTAAAATCTAACTTTAATTTAATAGCCTGTGCTCGGAAAAAACAATAACAACAACAATTCAATGTATCAATTCAATTCAATGTATGAAATCAATAAATGTGTTGATGATATGAAATTGAAAATAATTCTTAAAAATAACAATTCATTATGTTTGTAGTAGTGGTAGTAGTAGTAGTAGTAGTAGCCTAGATGTAGTAATTGTTGTTATTATTGTTATTATTATTATTCGGAACATAGAACATTAAATCGAACTCTTCATGAAGGCAGCAAAAACGCGAAATTATGGTTAAACAAAGATTTAAAAAAAGATAAGCTTAAAACAAAATACAAAACAGAATAAAAATAATATTTATAGAAACATGTATTGTACTATTTTTATATAAATTTTATTAGTAGTATTTCGATTTATAAACAGGAAGTGAAATTGTTACGTATGCCGTTAGGTCCCGCCTCTTCCGACACTATCAGGGATGTAAACTAGTGCTGCAGAGCATTATGACTACAGCTGATAAACATACAATATAAACGTTATGACACTCGACAGCTAATATCTGACTGTATAATGGCTGAATCTCCGGACAGTCGCAGTCTCGTTTCTGCGTCCTCACAGCTCAATTTAATGGAAATAGAGGCGGTAAGACTGAGATTGACTGCTTCAGTTTTTCTGTATGGTTTTGTTTCATTTTGTTCATTACAAGCTTCGTGTTATTCTAAGTGTCATTTTACTAATGCTGCCTTTAATATTTGTTCGTTTATAGTCAATGAGTTTGTGATTTGTGTAATATGTTTTTGTAAATGTGAATGGTTTGTGCATGCGAAGAATTGTGCATAATTTTGTACGTTACGTACCTAACGTTACAGTGTTCAACGCGAAAAATGGCAGTCATTGACAACAGAGTGATATAACTTATATATAATTTAATATGCAGGACTTGTTTATCTCTTAGATTGATGATAAAGAGTTTGACATCCCTCAAGTGGACACGCCTCCGACCTTAGAGAGCATCCTGAATGAGGTCAGTATGTCAGGTTATCATATTTCCAAAGCCATCTTTCAGCACCCTAGAGATATATACATGGTGTTGATACCTACTTAGTCAACCTACTTAGTTTTTATTGTAAGTATTTTCTACAATTGAGAAAAGTAGTAAAAGTCCTCAAACTATAAATTTACATAAATGGAAATAGTATAATTATATCATACACTAGCCTAAATATTGTCCACTCATCCATTAAAATGGTCTATAAAGAAATTGTAGACACATTTAGACTTGTTAAAAATATTGGGTTTGGATCATTTTTTGAAAGTCTCTTGCACACCGCGTCTGCGTTTATTAAATCAGAAATACAGCAAAAACAGTACAATACAACAAACAAAACAAACAATACTTTAAAGAAAACTTACTGACCGCAGAATTGATAATGTGTTTATCTATAAAACTAATGACAAGCATTTAAGCACAAGTCTTTAGCCCATGTAAAGTGTTCTCTACAAGCGTTTTGCAAATAAACTTTGTCACACCGTACAATAAAAACATCATTACTATACATACTATTAATACCATTGTAATATCACAGTTCTCTTTTTGTAAGAGCAGTGATAAACAGCTTTTCATATTGTTTGATTGGTCAATTTGGTCTATTCTTTTAACATCTTTTAATTTAGCAGACATCAATTTTATATAGTTATATATAGTTTACAAATAGTTTACAAATCAAGTACACAGATGGCAAGCAATTTATCATAAGAGCAAATAGTTTTTTATAATACACAATGTTTTAAGTACAATCTTGATTCAGAGCAAAAGTGTAATGCACAAATGTAGAGAGAAAGCATACATTTTGTTTATGACAGTAACTATTTTGGTTTTCAACACTCTTGTTTTCAGCCTGAAGATGAGGATGAGCCATTCATTCTGGAGGACACGTGTCTGTTGAACACAGAGAACATTGATGCCCACTCGTGTGAAACCTCGTCTCTGGCCAGCTCTGACAGCGGAGACCGCTCACATTTAAAGAGGAATGGACACTTTCTTTGTTGTGATGTTTGGTGATTGAATAAAGTTTTTTCTTTTTAGTAATTAAACTGTGTATGTTCACCTCAGGAGGAGGAAAGCAGTGGAAACTACTGCTACAGTACATGGATCTGTTCTTAGACGCAATGTGCTGAAAGGCATCTCAGCTCAGATAGTATCAGCTGCGGTAAGACCAAGAATACTTGCTCGTGTCATACTATGCAAAGATATGATAAGTATGCTGTGTATATGATAATCTTTATTTGTGGGTATTGTAAATACAGTATAAAACTTACACTTACAGCAGTTATATGATTTTTTAAAATGTATTTACTTCATAATATATTTTATTCATATTCAATATTTAATTCATTTACATTTCTTTCCTCCGATTAAATTGCAGACATTGTCAATTCAGTTGGCAATGTTGTACAATTCTGTTTAAATGAATGCATAAAATTAAAGCATATAAAATTAATTAAAAATTCCAAGCTATAAATTGAGTTATAATTAAGTGATTCTTCCAACAGAAATTTCTTCTATTTCAGTGAAATTGTGTGGCTCACTTTATAATTTGGTGCTTTTACTCTTCCCATCTCTCTTCAGGATAAAGTTGATGCTGGCCTGCCAACAGCAATAGTGAGTATTTAAATTTCTTTGTAATTTTTGTCATTAATGAAATAAACTAACAAAAAAGAAACGTTTGTGCCTAAAATGCTTTTGTGTTTGCAGACTGTTTCAAATGTGATCGCTGTAGGGACGTCACATGGTCTGGCTTTAGTATTTGGTAAGTAGGTTTAAGTTTTTTTGTGCTAAATATGATAAAAGGCACTACTGTAGAATTTATTTGAGATATTTGGAAAGGATGTTATATGTTTAATCACAGCAGTCTGCCTAAAACTTTCTTTATCTCGGTGCTTTATTGTTAATTAATATAAAACACAAAAATGCCATTTTAGAACTCTTTGGCCCAGTTTCACAGACAGGGTTTAGACTAAGCCAGGATTAGGCCATAGCTCAGTTAGGACATTTAAGTAATTTTATAAACATCCCTTAGAAAAAAAGCATTGCTGGTGTGCATCTTTAGAACAAAACAAAGGCACTGACATGTTTTAATAACAGTCAATACTGCTGAAACAGCTCAGATTTATATTTAGTCTAGTGCTAGGTTTAAGCCTTGTCTGTGAAACCGGGGGTTAATGTGCACTGCTGTAATAGTATTCGTCAATAAATGTATTATAAATGACTCTGGGACTATTTCCCTGCCTTGGCTTGTCTTGGGTGGAATGTTCAGGAAAAGGTAATGTATTAATATAGTTAAAATGTGTTAATACCACATCTTTCCCCGTTGTATATTGTTTAGCATTGCTACACAATAATGCCCATTTCACACTGTATGTGTAAACAGATCAAAAGCTGCATTTAATGTGCTTTCACACTGGCGGTGCTTGTAGTGTACAACTGAACCACAGCTGATCGTGTTGACCTCCAGCTATCATCACCCTGTTATTGTGTCCTCCATAACACATACACACACACACCATAACCACATAAGATATTGAACATGGTAGCACGCTGTATGCTGTAGTGTAGTTCATACAGTATGGTAAAAAAATTGTAAAGATATATTTCTGGTTAAAATAACTGGTAATACTTTTTTAAGGACTAGTTCTATGCTCATTAGCCTGCATATTACTAGAATATTAGCTGTTTCTTAATACTTACAAAACACATTAATGCCTTACTCTGCATGACCATATTTCCAATCACTTAATCCTACCTCATATCTAACCTTATGAGGCTTATAGGTTTCCACTTGTATATTTGCACCAAAAAATTTATGAAAACAAACAAAAGTCTGGGGATTAAAATAATGACTAAATTAATAATAATTAAAATTGAAATGATCAAATTTTAGGTTTCCAGGAGTTTTAAAAGCTCAGCGTTCTTCAAGGTTTACACTTATTTTAACCAGTGTATTCAGATAGATTTTTCGGTCATCCCTTTTTCTGAGAGCACTCAGTTGACAAAACATACACGCTTTTATGCTTGATGCATGATGTGTATTTTGGCCAGGAACAGTGCAGTGTCACTTAAATTCAGTGCGAACACCTCAGCAAAATTGAAAAACGATCACAGCGCTGCTTCAGCTACACAGTGCTGTGCTATCTCATCTTTCAGTGTGAATGCTAACCTGTTAACATGGGTGCAGAAAAAATATGCGTCTGCTATTTATTCCTATTGTGAAATGGCCTAAAAGCATGCCATGGCCATGGCTGTTTGCACGCTCTTTGTCTGTGTGTGTTTTGCATGCGGCTGCATTTGGAAGTATTGTTACAAAAACAAACCACTGTGTGTGTAGTATTTTTTAAATGATAAAGAAGGCCATAAATGTTCCATAATCTGCACTTAATGCTGTTTTGTCTGATTGGGATATTTTGATTTCAGATCAGAACCAGGCTCTGCGTCTCTGTCTGGGCACCACAGCGACAGGAGCGGAGTATGGAGCGGTGTCAGCTCTCAGTATTAATCACGATTGCACACGACTTCTTTGTGGCTTTGCCAAAGGACAGGTGAGCCATTAAATAAACACACCATTAAACTTCCAGGCAATCTTCATGGCAAATAACCTATTCATAATGATCAAGTGAGGTAAAGGTAAAATCTCATTTTATTCCTAATGCAGATCACCATGTGGGATCTGGCTAATGGAAAGCTCCTCCGCTCTATAACTGACGCCCATCCACCCGGCACTGCCATACTACATGTGAAGGTTATGCACTGTACTTATGTATGTACTTCACATGCTTTGCAGCTCATTAAAGTTGAATAAAGCATTTTTCTCTTTCTTTCCACAGTTCACTGACCACCCAGCGCTAGCTGTGTGTAATGACAGTGGCGGATCAGTGTTCGAGCTGTCATTCAGGTGAGATATACTTTAACATAAACGTACCTTGAATTTTATAAAGCACATTAATAAGGGCCCATTTTATAGCACTGTAGTATAGATAATTGGTGGGTAGGGGGCAGTAGAGCCCTTATGCATTTGACCAGGGGTCCTCAAATCTGGCTCCTGAGATATGTATATTCTTGCTTCTGGTTATAACCATATCTGTTTTTTTTCACTTTCTTTTATGCATTCATATTTTGCCATTCCATTCTGTAAATAAATGTGAATATACGATGCACTGCACTACACTGTCTTGTTATTTCTATATTGTTAATAGCATGACTGTCCCACTTTGACAGTATACTCAAACTATTCAACGTTTAAAATAATTATATTGAATGATTACCAGCATTCACTATTTTGTGTCATATTTTACCGGGCATTTTTCATTCATTTTCTTACTATTGCTTCTATGGTCTCGGTGAGATCTTAGAAATTTAAACAGAAACCTTATCTGAATCTGTATCAGTTGATGAATTCTCTTATAACCCTAGTCTTTTTGAAGGAGGAAATTGTCATTCATTTTCCACTGAATGCTTTTCTTGAGTAAAAAAAAACATTCATTTTTATTGACCTGACAGGTATCTGTCATCCACTGCTATATTGCTGGTACTCTATTACAGTGGTTCTGGATTATGAATGTGCTCACATTCTGTCTCTGTCTAGGAGGGTAATGGGGATGAGGACATGTGAATCCAGGTGTTTATTTAGTGGATCTAAAGGGGAGGTTTGCTGTGTTGAGCCTCTACATGCTGGACCTGAACTGAAAGATCATCCCATTACCCAATACTCGCTTCTGGCCATGGCCTCACTCACCAAGGTACACTCATACATTCAGTACTTTTTACTGCTCACTACACACTTTATAAATCTTTAGTGGTGTCACAATATCACTGTCAGTGACTAATTAAATATAACATAGATAATTAGGCTGGACACAAAAAAACATTTTTTGTGAAAACGCCTTATATTTTAAGCTGTAAAGATGTTTACATTTTGGTGCAGATTTTATTATTTACATTTATTGTTGTTTCAAAAGATTGTTTTGTGTGTTGATTTTTTGCTTTAGGAAGTATATAAAAGCTGCAAATTATAAAATATGCTTTTGTAATCACACCAAAACCAAACCAAAATGTAGTTGCACCAGCTGGGGAATTTGCAAAATTGGACCATTTAGTTACAGGGTGTGCAGGCCTTTTTTTATTTACAGTGGAGATAAACATGTTTTGTGCCAAACAGGGTTGGGGTCAATTCAGGAATGAACGCAACAATTCCAAGTTAAAGAAGGAAATGGAATTGGAATTGGAATTACAGGAAGTGAAATTCAATTCAGGAAGAATTCCACTGAATTCTGTTTATTGCTAAGCATTTATTTGTCTCAAATAAATTCTCAGCAATAAACAGAATTCAGTGGAATTCTTCCTGAATTGTATTCCATTTCCTGTAATTCCAATTCAATTCCAATTATGTTTCCTTTAATTGTTGTTTAATTCCAATTCCATTTCCTTCTTTGAATTGAAATTGTTAAGTTCATTCCTGAATTGACCACAACCCTGCATTCACTTAAGGCTTTTTTTGTACAGCCTGATTTCTCAGTACAGAGATAGACTCTCACCCCAGCACTTTCACAGTAAAAAGCTTAGGGTACATATAATGGGCCTCTCAATTGCACCTTGCTCCCATGGAAGAAAAAATACAGATGTGTTCCAAGAATCGGTCAGTTTGACTTTAGTCTTTCAGATAGACTTCTCTCCCATTTGCAGCTTCTTATACCAATGTTGTTTTTTTAACTAAAACAGAAAAGTAGTTTTAATATGGGTTAAGATAATGAACAACCAAGAGCAACATTTCTAATGAAATATAGTTCTTCTATTGAAATTATTATGGTCACAAGCTGTACTCATAATTTTATTCATTATGTCTGCTTCATCTGTACACTGCTACCATATGGGTATCACTCTAACACCCCTCTTTAATGTAAAGCAGTTTTAAAACAATACGTATTATAAAATGAATATGACAGTCTGTGCCGAACAGGAGAGCAGCTTGACACACATATCTGTCTTTTTCATTCTCAAGTGTCATTATGGGAACTGCCCTTAGTATACACAAAATAAATGAGTTTTCACTGGATTGAAAAATGCCGGAGTTTGCTAAATTCTGGAGAAATGAAAGAGCATGCAAAAAGATGCATTTAATTTTTTGTCCATTTTTGTTAAGAAAAAAGAGACTTGCTAAAATGGAATCACATCGTGCAAATATATTTCTACAAAAAAAGTCACAGTTTCTGAACGAAAGACTGTCACATGTATGGACGCTTTCATTGATTTTTCATTTAAAAGCCACGCTGAGTGAGCGTTTCTACGAGCCTGAGCACTTCAACAAGCCCGCACTGCCTGAGGTATTCACGAGCCCGTGATGAAAGATCATTTTGGGCCAGGTGAGAGGGCAGCAGAGTTCGTCACAGTGGGAGTGTTAGTGGACCTGGAGGAAAACCCCGCCCCGTTATGCATTGTAACTGTAATTTGAATTTTTTACATTTTTTTGGCAGGAAATTGTACGAAGTACCACATTTAACCCCTCCCCTGTATTTAATAGTCGTACAAAATCATACAAGTGAGGTCGTATGAATTCATATGAATTAGTCACCCAGTAAAATATCTACAAATTGGCTGTGAGATAGCGATAAGTATGCCATGCCTCTGCCAGTAGGAAAGAACAACAAAATAAAATACATATTTTACTTGTTTCTCCTAGATTGCAATGAAATTACTGTAAATATAAAGAAAATAAAGATTTTCGGCTTCCTTTCCCCTGATTTGACTTTTTCTCAATAAATGTAATTTAGCTTTTTTTTTGTAAAATGTATCTAATTTATCTTTTATTGTGTTTCAATAAACGTCCTGAACAATTTCACAATATAAACACAACATTTCAATACGAACATTTATCAGAACTTTCCAAATGATTCTAAAAGACCAAAAAATTCTGAACTTACTATCCAGAAGTTATTTTACAGCTAAATATTCTTAAATACTGTTCACATGAGTGATAACTGTAACTGTGAATATATTATATGACAATAGAGAAGTCCACACCACAACTAACCGTGCTGACACAGAGGAACAAGATTGTTTGAATCACATTTAGAACTATTTTTTCAGCTGGTGTACTATAAAAACATTGAGCCAATCAGAATCCATCTGACAAGCAAGTGTCAACAATATACAATACAATAAACATGTTATCCATTGGTCTGGTCACTAATAGTTATCTTACAGCAATTGTTGTTGGTGAGCCTGGCAGTTTACTAAATGGCACCAGTAACCTCATAATTTATACTTATAGTAGGAGAAACATCTGAGACAAAGTTGATACTTGCAGGAAACTCAAGTGAGAACTAAGTTAAGCATCTTGGGCAACGAACCACCAACTATTAAGTCTATCCAAATAGGCATTTGTGTTTTCAAATCTGCTTCCTTTGAGAGCCATTAGGGGATTTTGTCATTGAATTTTGACAGATGGCAAGAAGAAAACTGAGAATATCCATCAGCCACAAATCTACACCCTTCACTGATTTTTTTCTTATGATGTCAAAAACAAAATCAACAAAGAATAGGATCTTCATCAGTCCCACCCCTTCATCTGTCTCTCTTCACACAGTTTCTCCTCTTCGTTCACACTTAGTGATTGTCTCAGCAGCTCTAACACTTAATTCACACAAAACCTCACTCATGAGCAACAAACAGGCATAAACCCGCAGAGAGCGCTAAAACAAACAAATAAACAGAAGCATGCAGGACTCAGCACATAAAGAACAGTGCAAGCGAAGTTCACAGTGAAACCTGATCCTATTACTATAGATATACAGTATATATAGAGAGGACATGACTGAAGGTCAGCTGGCGACAGGTGGACATGTCACGGTCTTCATATGGCGAGACTATTATTAGTATTTCAGCAATTATATCAATGATATCAAAACCGTTCATTCTAACAGACCAGCAACTTTCCATCAACAAAACAAATGATTTGTCTCACATTGCATGACCATGACGGCAGCTCTGTTTCCCATCCAGCACTTCTATGATCCAGGGACACTGTTTATCACCACGGCAACAACACTACATTGATATAACACGCAGCTGCACGTGATTTTATTCAGATCTCAAATGGTTTCAGCTTTATGGGTGCATCACTTAAGGGGTCATGAAATGGAAATAAAAGTGTTGTGTGCTTTATTCCTCAAAGGTAAAAAAATGTATGATTTGAAACTATGATGATTTACACACCCTTTAATACTCATACATATATTGTAAATCAAAGACGAGTGCTCCTAAAAACTCATATATAATGTTCAATCACAAGACTAGTCTAGAAAAATTGTCGTTGCTCTGTCTCTGGATGTAGTTAAACTGCACCTTTAAAAATTGTGCATATACTTATTTGAAAAATCAGATTTTTGGATGTACACGGCTGAAGTTTATTTTGGAATGTTTTATTAATTATGCGCAAACTGTTGCTTCTAAGAATGCAGAAATCTAAGAAATCTAATCTTCCAAGGCAGTACCTTGAAAGTAATGCCAGAAAATACATTTATTTATAATCGTTTTAAATAAATAATAATAAACATCAAGCCAGCATATACTGCTATTAATGAGATGAATGTTAATATATATATAATAGTAATATTAAGTGAAGAGTGTGTATACATAACGGTGAAGTTCACTGATCTCAGCACTGTTGCGTTTATGAAAGACTTTACATCCTTCAAAACAGAGCTTTTTGGGGGCATTTTCACCTTTTGACAGGAAGTGGAAGAGAGATATGGGGTATATTCGAACTTGGGATATGGTACTCTGCATTAGGGTACTCTGTCCTGTATGAAGACTATCAGCTAGTGTGTTTGACAGAGAATCACTATTTTAACAAACATTTGAAGACTTACGATGTAAAAGCCTCTACGCGCTATTAGAAAATTTCTTTGAAATTAGCATTTTCTTCAGGCTCCTGTTTATGTTCAGTTATTTTACTTTAATGGCGATGAAAATTATATACTGACTGCCATTAAAGTGAAATTACTAAACCTACACACAGGAGTCTGATAAAAATGTTCATTTTATGGCTTTTGCATCTGAACTGCAGAACTTTTGCATCTGTGAAAAACTGCAGAAGCTAACCTCCAGATTAACCTTCATAGATCTAAACATGAGCCCTAAATTTCATGAGCCCTATAAACGGTCTGAAAAAACTCTTTAAGACTCTTTTTTAAATGACTCTTTAAATAAAGATTGTAAATACTGTTTCAGTCATTGTACTTCAAAATGTCACATTTCATTCAAAGTGTTAATAGCTTTAAAATTCAATAGAGATTTATGAATGAAAACTGTTTCAAAGGAAATCCTACACCATTTTTTTTTCTCAAGCACATGCACATAATGACAGACCCACCTGCTGGAGGAGCCGGGCAAACTGTGGGACACAAGAACGCCTGGAAGCTGGATGCACAGAGTTCGCTCACCGTCCCCATATTTCAACTATCCCCGTTTCACTTTGAATATGAAAGTGTGGAAGTGCGTTTGAAAGAAGTAAGTCCCTGTGAGCGAAGAGAAAGAAAACACAAGCTACTTCCCCATCTGCGTGAAAGCAGAACTTGTTGAATTGTTGACACCTAAACTAACACGTGTCTTTATCATGAAATTCGCTGTCTGACAGATTCCAAAGCAAAGTCCTCTGACGACAGCACAGATCCACAACGCTGCTCTCCGCTCCAGTGTGCGCTGCTTTCGCAACCTCACTCACTGACTTCTCTCCTTGTATTGTATCTCCTCCTTCTCTCTCTCTCTCTCTTCGTCCTCACTGCCACTTTACCATCCTGGGCTTTCTCTGTCTACGACACTGAAGTCTCTGCTGTGGTGCTGAAATGCTTTGGTGGAGCATGATTTACATAGACATAAGCACAAGCTCATCAACACCTCCCTGAACACCTCCCCACTCACTCCCACAAGCACAGAGGGCAGTTTAGTCAGAGCTCAACCATCTCGGGCATCTGAGCCATGCGTGGTTTTGAAGGGCATGTATATGTTTACTCATGGAGAATCACGAGATCACCCACCCCATCTATAAATGTACGCCTGCAGACACGTGTGCATTGTGCGAGGTTGAGACCCTCTGAAACCCACATGCTACCAAGATTGCTGCTTTTGCATTTGTGTGGTTGTTTCTATGGTAATTGCTTGTTCGTAGAGGCATTTTAAATTTGTTGCATTACATCAAATGTCTATCATGCTGAAAATCACTACACAATGGCAATTTGTTCAAATGTTTTGGGAAAATTGTGTCTAACCTGTACAATTTATTTGGATGCTTTTATACAATCTGCTTACATCCCTGTGATAAATTACTGAACCACTAAAAAATGGTGTGTGGAAAGAAAAAAATATTATTTTAAGAGTTCTCACTGGAGGGTTTTTTGGGAACAAAAAATAGTTTATACATATCACGCTTTGATAAAAAAATTTATTTTCATGTGAGGTTTTGGTTGAAAATCACTATATTGCATGGATAAATGTTGATAGTAGGGCTGGCCGATATATATTGTACGATATATTATGCGCATCTCATCAGTAAAGACGCTTCTTTGATTAGTGCTAAATCTCCATCAGCTGTTTTTAAAAGGAACGCCAGCTTATAAACAGAGCCGTAGATCACTGAGAAGCTGCGCGTTGAGTTTCGCGGGTGATTCAGTGCACAGCTTCTCAGCGCTCTATGGCTCTGTGTATAAGCTGGCGTTCCTTTTAAAAACAACTGATGGAGATTTAGCGCTAATCAAAGAACTGTCTTTACTGATGAGATGCGCATAATATATCGTATGATATATATCGCCAAGCAGTACATATTAATGCTAAATGTGCATGATCAACAAAAATGAACTGCTTTGACCTCATGGTCTGGTTTTCGCTCTGACATGCATTTACTGTATTAAGAGGCGTGTGACATTTCAAATCATGTCCAATCAATTTAATCTACCACAAGTGGACTCCAATCAAGGGGAAGAGACATCTCAGCAATGATCAAGGGAAATGGAAGGCACCTGAGCTAAACATTGTTGCAAAGGGTCTGAATACTAATGTAAATGTAATATTTCAGTTTTTTCTTAATACATTTGTTCATTACCATGAACTCATTCGAATCACAACTTCATGAAATTGATATTTTCATGTGAGTTTTGGTTGAAAATCACTGTATTCTGTAGATAAATGTTGACAGTATATTAAAAGGTTAATTAATCCAAAAATAAACATTTTATCATTAATTATTCACCCTCATGCCATTCTTCATAACACAAATTAAGATATTTTTTGATGATATCATATACAGATATAAACAGCAACCATATATAACATATAACCACCTTATACGCAATCTTTAATGTATCTCCTATCATCGCAAAACTGAAGTTGATCCACTGATGTCACATCTTTTAACAATGTTTTTACCACGTTTCTGGATCTGGGACCATTGCAGTCGTTTTTCTGTCTATAGAGGGACAAATGGCTCTCTGACATCATCAAAAATATCCTAATTTGTGTTCCCGAAGATGAACAAAGGTCTCATGGGTTTGGAACGACACAAGGGTGATGTAATAAATGACAGAATGTTCATTTCTGGGTGAACTTACCCTTTAATTCTAAGCTCAACAAAAAAGTGGTTGCATTTGCAATGTTTCTAAAAAAACGTGTGAAGAAACATTTTTGTTTGTGTGCAATTCTGTTGAATCGTAGGACTGCTGATGTCGCTGACTTGTTTCTGGTCAAGTGTCATGAAAGAGGAACAGAACACTACCCTCAAATAGCAATCTCAGCTTGTCAAAAAAAGAAACATTTCCTAAGAATGGAGACTGGCTTGATTGTATGAATGTTGCAAGTTATTTAAAAACTAGGATCTTTTAGTTAATCACTAATTTAAAGAGACACAAAAAGTAATAATACAGTATTTTCTTTTTAGGTGAATTATTCTGCTTGTATATAACAATGTTTTGATTTCTATTACAATTAAATGATTTTAAATGTTTTGTTGCCGTTAAACCATCTGGGAACATCCCCAATCTGTGGTTTCAGAGGGGAGCCATTTGGGAGATCCTGCTGGAAAGTCCACCCAGCACTTTCCAGCTTACTTTCCTCATTTTATCTTATGTCACTCTTTTGTGAGTTGACACCCTTCCTCTCCTTCTATTCACACCCATGTATTTCATCACACAATCCCTACCAAAAATAATCAATTTACAACATTAATTTATCATTTCACATACAATATTATATAATAAATGTTTCTGCCCTAGGTGTTAATAAACTGTGTTTTTAGTTTTTTCCTAAATCAGTTCTCAGCTGGCTCCACACATCTTCCACTAACTAGGCGTGATCAAAAACTTTCATCATGCTCAGAATTATAGACAACAAATCAAATTGAAATGAATAATGTGACATTTAGCTCAAGCTATTATTCTCAGCACACAATGGAGATCATTCATAAATCTGGTCTTTAACCAACAGGCTACACCACTATTTAGGAAATTTAAAGGAGGTTTTGGTTGTCCATTTCTAGTCTCCATTCATCTAAAATAATAATTTTCCAAAATGTAATTTAAAAATAAATGTAAAAGAATATAGGTATACACAGAAGTATACAAATATTTTTACAATTTAAACATATTTTAAAATGTAATTTATTCTGTTGATGCCAAAGTTGATAGATTTTTTCATGTTTCTTTGATTAATAGACAGTTCAGATAAGCAACACTTAAGTTAAAGTTTTGCAAATACTATTAATATTACTGTACTAGTAATCACACACAGCTGATAACTCGTTATCTAATCATCCCTGTTTGTTCGCGCCCAATCAAATCTCTCTCCTCCACTATAAATTCTCCTAGCTTCCATTTCCCAGCATCTCGCTTTTGTGCATCCCTCCTCCTCCCCTTCTCCCCCTTTTTTTCCATTCAAATCTCACGCCTTTCCGGGGGGGCAAACAGTGAACGAGCCGAACGCCGAACTCTTGCCCTCACTAGGGTTCCATCCACTAGGGTTCGGAGTTCGGAGTTCTCCCGGCTCGTTCCCCAGACAGCTCGCCAAATTTCGCTTCATTATTATTACAAGGAAAGCGAGAACTCTTGAAAGGTGCGTTCGAGATGCACTACACTTCTTTGGCAATGAAGCAAGCGATAGACTGAGTTATTTTTTTTGCTCTCTTTGAGTTGGCAGGAAGTTTCGTGAAGCACTGCAGTGTACGTTGGTCTGCAGCTGAGTATGTGAGCGGAGTGGAGTGGGAGCGGAGCGACATGATTTTACCTGGAGCTTGGAGAGGATTTTTTGAAAGTCGGAGCATCGCGATTCTCTCTTGCTCAGAGAGCGCTCCACTACCACTCCAGCCCATAATGCAACTGCATTAGATTCATGTTGTGTAAAGCACAGTTAAGCACCACTGACAGAAAGATGAATTTTATAAAATACTGTCTTAAAGAAGGTAAATAAAAAATACAAAAATGTATCTTAAATGTCGACAAAGGAGAAGGCGAGTGCGGGGAGGTGATTACAAGTTAAGAAAAGGCAATAGCCTAACATTACAAGCATTCATTTTCGTTTGGCCACTGGTTTAACTTATTTTAGTTTAGTTATTTTATTTTATGTCTTGTTTTTCTTCGGGATATTTATTTAATCTAGCCACATCCAGCATTTGTATTTCATTCTGTTCAAAAGTGAGCTAAACGATATCCAATATGTATTTAACTCGGGCTCATATAGCTACTGTTCTACTAAAGCACGTTGATGTTTGTCTGCAGTATTGTGTATTTGTTTTTTACTGAATGCACAGAGGTTCAATATAAAAATAAATTGATAACGAAAAATTGCAGTGAAGTGTTAATTAGAGACATTTTTTCATGGAGCGAACATGGAGCGAGGATCAAGTAAGGAGGGAGCGGGGAGCGAGCGAGGAGCGGGAAACGGTAAACCCTGAGTGGAGCTGAAGCGGAGTGATCATGAAACGCTCTGAGCACTCCGCTCACATACTCTGATATACATACAAAAAACATTTCAAAATCGTAAAACTTTTTTGGCAAGTTATTTAACTAATTAACTAAACTAACTGAAAAATTATAAAAAGGGATATGAATATTAAAAAACTTATAAATAAAGTTTAAAATGTAAAAAAAAAAATGGGGAAAACAACTGAATAAGAGAGATTAAAAAGGAGACAGCAGAAAACGAATACATAAATGTTGGAATAATATATGTTTTTTAAAATAAAAAAAAATAAAAAAAAGGAATATAGATACTACAAAATTAAAGCAATAATAAATAAATATTTAAATAAATTTATAAAGATAAGAGATAAAAGTTTTTTAAAAAAAGTAAAAATAAATAAATAAAAAACGAAAATATGGAATATAATAAATAAAACAAAAAAACCCTGAAACATTAAATAAATAAATAAATAGACAGAAATTCATGCATATTTTTACATTTATTTATTTTATTAATTTGTCATTTATTTATTTATCTATGTATTCTAATGGAATACACAAGAAATCAAAGTAACAAAACATACATGCATAAAAAAAAGTAATAAATAAATAACAAACAAACCAAAAGGCAGGAAAGTAGTCAGTTGCTTTTGTTTGTCAAAAAAACAGTGGGCGAAGCAAAACTCTTCACAATACACGAGTAACAGCTCCCAGTGGCAGAGCAAACAGAGAAACGGAACATCTCCCTCCTCCTTTGATTCGTCCCTTGCCGTTTTTTGCGGATCCGTTTGCCCCGCACTGCTCGCGTCTGGGCAGCATTCTGCCCGCCCCGTGGGGAGCTCGCACTGTCCGTCTGAAATTCAGCCCGAATAAAAATTTCATTGGCATTCCCCTTCATACTCCAATAAAAGAAGATACATGGACTTATCGGAGGTGGGGAGATTCCATCCGGCACAAAGCCTCGCCTGCTAGAATCGTTCTTAGGGGCCGTAAAAAGTGTGCATGTCAAACGAGCCCCAGGGACGGCCCCTCAGCTGAGGTGATCTGCAGGTTTAGCAAAGCGAATTGACTGGACGCCGTCAGTTAATTAGGCATTTCAATACACCGTTTCTCAGACAGGCTTTTCTAGGCGAGCGTGGGTACCTGAATATATTTCTTCTCTTTCAAGCTTTACGGCCCGGCTCTATATCAAAAGCTTTGCTCCGCCGAAAGATGGGGATGCTGTCTTTAACTGGGATTGACAGAGGCTCGCTCCTGAAACGCATCACCAGAATAGGTAAATTTGTCAGGAGACAAAGGCCTGCCAGAGTTTGAGGCAATACGTGCTGTATATTTTTCAGATAATAAGGCATTAAATAGATCTGAACAGCTCAAAGAGGGATCTGGGCGGTTATTGCAAAAGCGCAGCAGGCGGAAATCCCTGACAATACCCTGTTCAGACAGTTTTACATTGTTTCAACATACATTTATCATCTTTCTATGTCCAAATGTGATCACTCAGTGCACTCTACAGAACATCATTTATTACATTATTCCAGGAGTGCAAAGATTCCCGCGCCTGCTGAGAAATAGACCCCGGCACGCGCTCTTTCTCTCTCTTCCTCGCCGTAAATGACGACGATGTCTTACTGCCTTCTGCCAATTTAAACTATACAGTCTACAAATCTCTGCGGCTACGATGCACATGCTGCTTTACCAAAGCTTTAACTCAAGTAATACGTGTAACTCCATGTGTACGTTTTCTGAGGCCTGCTTGAACATGCAAAACTGTTGTTGGTGGTTGTCAAGGGGTTGCTATATAAAGACGTTCTGCATGGTTATAGTGCATTGCTTACTGGTTTCAGTAGAAAAAGCCTTCATCCATTTGCCAGGAAAAATCTGAATGTTGCTTTTGGTCAAACAACTTCTCTCTAGTGACTTCTCCAATCATTACATCTCCTAAACTCCATTTCTTCTAACAAAACCAGCCTCAAACTGGCATCTACGGATAAAAGAAAAAGCAGATCATAATATGGAAAGAAATACATTGTAACATCATAAAATGCTATTTCATTGCTGACCTTGAGGCCCAAAAACATATTTTACTTACACAATCAGACATATTTTCCAAGTAAAACTGGGTAATAAGAAGAAAGTAGGTCATTTAACTCTACTTTATCAAATAATAACTAATTGGATCCTATAGGTGGCCACTGAATGGAGGCAGGTAGCTGAAGTGTAGCAACAGCCTTTTGTAAACTATGAATGTATGCAAGTCTGCTTTTAAGTGAACGCTGCCAAAATTTTCGATAAATAATGTTTTCTTCACTCAAACACTGAGATGCATAAACTCAGGTCAGTTTGGCCTACTGTATGATCAACCAGTTCCAAAATGTAATACAAAGCCTGTGATAATTAACAAAAACAAGGTGACAAAAAGACTGAATCCAAGTTGTGGTGATAATATAGCTTAATGAGAAATTTACAAACAATTTTTAAATGGCCAGCCATTTTTTGACTGGAAAACAATACAATCTCACTCCAACTCATCACATTTTGATGCTTGGTCAAGACCCTTAGGCATCACTTTTTGATGATCAAGGTACCCCTCTTTAGTCACTTTTCGGTGTGAAGGGTTGTTTTTAGTTGTTTTGCATGCATATATACATTATATATTTTTTTTACTTTTATATATTTTTTTACTTTTATTGGAGCATCAAACCCCACCTCTACCCTAAACCTACCCCCCTCTGAACAATATAAACACACACAGGGAGTCACAGATATTTATTGCACAAACTAATTCCGCATCTATTCCTCTCACTAATCAATTGTTTTGCCTCAAAAAAAGACTTGGAATATTAATATTTTTCAAATAAATTATGAGAGTGGTTGTATCTGCCAGCTATATCTTGTGTTTTATCGACAGAAGGTAGGTTTAGGGGCAGGGTTTGGGTTACGTGCTCATAAGCATTTAAATAAAACAGTTTTGACTGTTTACATTGAAAAATCACCCCTACATCTATGCAATAATGCCAATGTGTTTACCCAATATGTCTTTTAATTATAACAATAAAATAAAAAAAATATCACGTCATCTAAGGGTTTCCTATTTAAAACAATGGAGGACCCTTCACGTCGAAAAAGTGACTAAAAAGGGTCTTGACCAAGCGTCAAAATGTTAGGGGAAAAAAGTACAAAAAAGTGTGAGCAAGGTTTTAGTCTAAATAACCATCATAAGAGATAATTCTATACCACAAACTGTACCACAAAACTAGTCATACTGGTCCATTTTCTGAAAAAATAAGCTTTCCAGTGATGTTTGGTTTGTTATGATAGGACAATATTTGGCAGAGATATTTTTTTTGTAAGAAAATCACCTTTAAAGTTACCCAAATTAAGCTCTTAGCAATGCATATGACTAATCAAAAAGTATGTTTTGATATATTTACGATAAGAAATTTACAAAATACATTCATGCAACAGAATCTTTACTTAATATGCTGATGATTTTTGACATAAATCCTTTGGATCATTTTGACCCGTACTACTATATTTTGCTACAAATAAACCTGTGACTAGTGTTACGGTCACAAATTAAGATATCGATTAAAGTACCTACTGAAATCCGAGAGCTTTTGACAGCTATGCAACTGAAACATATAGGCCCAGAAACACAGTAAGGACAATGTTAAAACAGTCCAAGTGACATCAGGGGGTCAATACTGGAAAATAGAATACTTTTGAGCCTGAAGAAACAAAAGATATGCCGCCACAAGACATGAGGGCGAGTAATAAACAGAAGTGTAATTTTTGAGGGAACTATCCCTTTGAATCTGCATTAATCTGCAATGCTGAATCATGTGTAACAGGGTTCATTTCCTCCCTGTTGACTTGACTCTCTTCTTGTCAAACAGAAACAAGTATCGCACTGACATAGCATTTCCGTTGTGTTCGTGTTCCTCAGCTGACGTCCATGGGTCGTCCTGGATAAACAGAACAATAGCTCAGACGACTGTCAATGCCACACGGGGAGGAAGCGGCCTCAACACGGCCCTGTTTGGCTCCATGTCACGGGTGTTTGACTCAGACTGAGGTGGATATGGTAATGTTTGTTGAGTCGGGTGCGTTCGTGTTTATTTCTATCTTAACAAGCTGCGAGAGGGAGTACGAGAGCGTGTTGGTGTAACTTTTGGCAGCGGTGGTGTGAGATGGGGGTTGGCTGACAGGGTTTCCCACTAGAGGCTTTCAGGTCTCTTTACACTGGCTTCTGAGGACTTTTCATGTTCTTATGGAAAATATCCCTTTGAAATCCCTGCGCTGCACATTTTAATCTCATTTGTGGGGGAGAGTGATGCTGAGACAGGCCTGGGGAGAGCACGAGCGATTCTCTAGCTCTCGCGCTCCCTCCTTTTTCTAAGCATAATTTCATTCGTCAGAAGAATCCCTAGGCTGACGTCGCTGGAGTGATTTAATTGATTTTAATCATCCACCTGAGAGCGGGAATTTGCGCCCTCTGTCCTGGAAGACAATGCCGGCGTCTTGGAGGTTATCTCACTCCTCGTTAATGCTCTGCCATCTCCTGTCACGTTATGAAAGGAAACTTTTGGAAATCACAGCTAGGCATTTGCATAACTAATTGCGGCGATGTGTGCCGTTTCCCCTCACGGCAGATCGCTTGATTTTTGTCAAACTCTGTTTAGATGCAGTTTAGTGTGAATTAGTTTGAGCTCCGTGCAGTAGCTTCAGAATGTACTGTAGTGACTAAAGACGTTTGTTTAGGCCAATGCAACCATGATTGGTTAAGAATGGTCTAGTAAGTCCCAGTGGTAATGTATTTCAACTACACCATTTTGTAGCATATCTCTACACTGATCACCATTCAAAAGTGTCTTTGTTATCAACTTCAGTTATTACTCAAATATAGTTAGGGTATTGACTAGCGGTAAATAGGTGATTGAGTGCTGGCTAACCTTGCCATAAGTCCCTATGCAAAACAAGTAAATAAAATAAATAATAATAATAAAAAGTTTAGTAAATAAATTTAAAAAAAATAATAATATAAAAATTATTGGATGCCACAGCAATGAAATACTTTGCAAATTAATTGAACAAAACAACAAATTAAAAAGTCCTAAAAATATTTTTACCATGCAAACTAAATTAACTAAATAAAATAGCATTAACTAAAATAAAATAAAATAAAATACAACATATTTATTATACTTTGCAAACCAAATGAATAAAACAAAACAAATAATATCCTAAAAATTACAAAACATATATAACAGAGGCATTAGATTAAATATTAAATATAAAACATAGATAATATTACATGTAATACCTTTTTTTTCTTTGCAAACCAAATAAATAAAATAAAATAAAGTAAAGTAAAAACACATTTATAACAATTGTAAGTATACAATTACATATAAACCACATTAATACGCTGGATGTTACTGATGGTTTATTTTACTTCGCAAAACAAATAAATTAATCAGATTAATAAAATATCAGAAATTTTACTTAAAGTTAATTTAATAAGCATGATGTCATTATTATGATTTGGGTATATTTTAAGGGAAACATCATCATATCAAGTGTAATAGGAAATGCAAAGTAATAATAAACATTCTAATATGCTATTATAAAGATTTCCTTTTTATTTAAACTGAGCACAAAACCCATAATTAGTGCCGCCTCACCTCTTCACCTGTGAGACAATTGCTCTCGTTCTCTGACTCTCTGTAGATTTGGTCAGACAGTATCATGCCCCCTGTAATGAGCAGACGTCTGGTAAAGTCTGGTGTCTATCAAAGCCACTGATAATAACTAATGCATAGAATTGATTTGAAAGTTCACTACAGATCCACAAATTCCCTCGTGCCGGCTCACATGCTTTCACACTGACGCTTCCTCTCACAGTTTCACCTTCTTCTGAGACATCTGGAAACAATGTATTGTCCATTGATGATTCATATAAAATATTCTATATTTTTACTCCAGGAGAGAAGCACAGAAAGGTATATATATATATATATATATATATATATGTAGTATAAAGGGACTACAATCAATAAAATGCTCGATTTGGACTTTATATATTTAATCATTGATGAATGATAGAAACCTGTCAAGATCGCGACCAGGTCATATTTCACCTCAAAATAAAATACAGAATTGGGAAATCAAGTATTTATACAGTAATTGTTGCATTACAGTATCGCATTTTGTTAAATGTAATTTTTTGTACATTATTATTCTAATTATTTAATGTTTGTGTTTTTTTATGTATTGATATATTTAGTTTTTATCGCTTGTTATATAATGATGAAATGTGATTTTGATTTGTTTTGAGATATTTGGATAAAAAAGTGATTTATGATTTTCACTTTTCATTTAAACTACAGTAAACAACAGTAAAAACGATACAAAGAATTCAACAAAAGATAAACTGAAATGGTGTTCAAATTATTTATTCATTTATTTATGTGATAAATGGAAGCTAAGATCATTGTTAATTTAACTACGACAAATATAGATTGATATTCCTTTTAAACAGTTTTGTTAACAGTTTAAGACCCAAAAGGTTTTTTTTTTTTTTTTTTTTTTAAGAACACAAAACCATTCTCTTTTAAACGAATCTTTGGCCTAAAATGTCTCTTCTCACTGAAATGATTTGCCCCTATTTGCATGAGCCATCTTATGAGCTTAGAAAGTTATTAATAATTTCTCAATGAATCCAATACATATAATTAAAGATGAAGTTTGTTTACATTCATACATTATAAATGTGTTTCAGCTACTGTAAATCCTATAATGGTCTTCAGCTTTAAGGATATGACATGCTTAAATTAAATATAATTTTTTTTTGACAAATAATTATACACATTTGAGATTAAAAACGCATAGTCGTGTTCAAATCAAGTAATCAAATGAGATATTTGAGGTTGAAATCAATGGTTTTCTCCTGTAATATCAGCCATGCGCGCAGACGGCTACGTGCCTCAATAAGCACCAAAATTATTCTGACGTTTCTGATCGCTTAAGGGTGAATGTTCGCAAAATGACGTATTCCTCAGAAAGTTTCAATTTCCTTTCTCTTCTCCCTTCAGAGCTCCACTGCAATTTGTTTTATAAAGAAATCTGGAGGAAAAGCAAATGGAATGCAAAACCAAGCTGTAACAAGCCATTAGTTTGAAAATGGGATGGTGAATATTATAGTACACAAGAATAGCAAAACATGCTGGGGGAAAAAAAACTGCCTGGGGAAGGAATTTAAATATGTAGTTTACTAATATTTAATTTATTGGCTTCGCAAGGGAAACAAGCATTTAACAGCCGCATTTTTAGATCAGAAACTGAAAAATACAGTGATTAATGTTTCCTCAGACTGACCGCAAACTACTTTGAATGCTCATCCCCGAGAAAATACTCAGACTTTCCTTTGACCTTCTTGTTGTGCAACTGCATTTCAATAAAGGCTGAAAATGAAATTCTGTCATTAATTACTCACGCTCATACCATTCCAAACCCGTAAGACCTCTGTTCATCTTTGGAAGACAGATACAGCTACCTGACCCTCCATAGACCGCAATATTGAAATGACCCCAGATCCAGAAACGTAGTAAAAACACAGTCCATGTGACATCAGTGGCTCAACTTCAGGTTTGCGACGCTAGAATACCTCAAAAAAATGTGGTGAATATGGACTGATTTACCAATGTTTGTACCATGTTTCTGGGATCATTTCAGCGTTGCTGTCTATGGAGGGTCAGATGGCTCTCTGATATCATCAGAAATATCTGTGTTTGGAAAGACATGAGGGTGAGAGTAACTAATGACAGAATTTTCATTTTGGGTTGAACTAACCCAAAACATCAAAAAAACATCAAGCCTCTTTCTTTCTTCACCTCCATTCTGCTGTCATGCTGTTTAATGCAGGCTCAGGTCTTAATAAAAAGCATTCATTCCACCTTCAGTGGTCTTCCAGTTTAAAGACCTGAAATGGATGCTCACCTGGGTTAAATTTACTTTCCTTCACATGCTCACCGCTCTATCTGTGGTGATATTCTCACTGTACACCACGGTGCCCAGCTGTTTAACTGCCTTTGCTTTAGATCTATCAGATCCATCTATCTGGAGGAAACGTCTTAGAAACACTAACTTTGCATTATGCATCTGCACTGGGGAAAGAGTGGCCCTCCAGCCCTGAAGATCTCTACCATCTCTCCCCCTCTCTTTCTTCATACTGGTCATCTTGCTTCACGCTGCTTCCCATTAGACCAAATTAGCTTTGTAAATACTTTTTTATTCTCTCGTATGAAAATATGCTGGTGTGTGTTAGTCGCTGTGCTGAGTAAACAGCAAATGTTGCTTTGTTTTGATTTTCTAGAGGAATCTTAATTGCAAAAACACAATCAGCTGTTTGTAGAGAGGGTGTTTAATCTTTGAGTTTAATGATTTGAGGGAGTGCACGCCAGAAGAATCATTTTATTGCTTCCCAAAGGGCTTTTCTTTTTCTCTCTCCTTTTTTCCCCTTCTCTCCAACTCTTTTACAAGGAAGGTAGCAACATATACTGCAATTTCTAAGGGGCTGTTAACACAGGATGAGTTGTTGCATTAATAAAATAGCAATGCATATACTGTATATAAAATACAGTTTTTCTCAGAATTCCAAATGTAGATATCATTATTAAAAAAAGGTGAGTAAGGTGTTCTTGCATTCATTTTCCTTTTTATTATTTATTTGATTATTTTACATTCAGTTGCAGAAGCGGGCTTCTATGCTGTCAAAACATAAAACATATTAATAAAAGACTATTTTACTCAAAAGGCAGAAAAGTGATACAAAGTTTCATGGTTTGAAGTGCTTCTAAAAACTGGTAAACAATAAATTAACTATAATGAAATAAAATATTTGCTAGTTAAATGTTATTTGCAAATAAACAGATATTTTATGTATACCTTTTATATATAATATATAATAATTTGGATGGATATGCATGCTCTATAGAGAAATATTATTCATGCTGACAGATGAGCATGTTAACCAGCTGACATTCGGTCTACAGACGATCTGAATTCTTTGTGAAATCTACCCCAGTCCTTCTCTGTTTTTTTAACATCTAGCTGCATGCAGGAGGCGAACGGCTGAGATATGAACATGGTTTCATATGGACTTCACCCGAGCACTGATGTGAATTTCTCATCCCAGCTGCAGGGGAAATGACATCAGCTCACGGAGCGCCTGGGGAAAGAGGAGCGCTAGAGCTCAACGTGAGCGTGTCTGAGAGAGAGCCACTCATCTACAGCTCCACAGCGATGGAGATGTCCTCTCTCTAGTGAAATATACTCTACTGCTCATTCCTGCAAGACATACTTGCACCATTGTCCTGAAATGCTTGATTTTTACAGATAAAAAAAAAAATCTAGGTGTCATTCATGTCTATGAGAGCCATGAGAAAAGGTCTATAAATGTCTATGTTCATGTCTAGGCCTAAAAAAAATAAACCTAAGTTTCCGGTTGCCGACCGACCCTGTTGATTTGCGTGCGACCCAAATTATTTTA
>JAUCNO010001125.1:0-17215 GCA_032353835.1 Enteromius viviparus | reverse complement strand
ACACGTGAATAATCCCGCCCACTCTGAAGCGGTACTAAACTGCAGTGGAAGCGCAAACCGAGCCGAACTGAGCCGTAACGAGCCGTACCGTGCCGAGGCGTACCACGCAGTGGAAAAGCGCCAAAACACTACAAACTAAACAACAGATCACTGCTGTCACAACACACACACACACACACACACACTTCACATTCAGTCACTGCAGGAGCTTCACGGAAAGTCTGTAGAAAGATCAAAGTCAAAGACTTCCTCATGTTTGATCTGACACTGAACAAACACAAAGAGTTCTTTTTCTCGAGGGAAGTTGAGTTTTGGGTTAGTTGTAACATGTCACTTTATTTCTTCACCCTGGTGTAACTATAAATTCCAGAATCCTTTCCTTCAGCTATAACTGAAATAAACAAATCTCTGTACCGGTCACAATCATAGTCAGTACTGTATTACTCCTTTCATCTGCTCTCTGCTCTTCTGACCTCTTACTGTTCTCTCAGCGTCTACTGTACTCCGAACACAAACAGGAAAGCAGCCCCTGCTCCGCTCGGAGGCTTAAAGCACATTCCTTCTGGAATTCTGTCTACTTCCGGGATCTGTCACCGGAGTCCTGGACTCTCACTGCATGGAAAAACAATCCTCATACAGGTGTAGGAAACAGTGTCTGCTTCTGCTGGACTGATGTCTCACTGGTTTTAGATGTTCTTCAGTTGTGAGGTGATAAGAATATGCATTATTTTGACAAATGAGCAAATAATGCATTTATATTTGCATAATAATATAATATAACTTAACTCCCTAATGAAAAATGATTGCATTGAAAGCAGGATATCATGTGGTTTAGTATAGATCAATGTACTTCCTTTAATTCAAGCAGCAGTAATGACTGTAATGAGAGTAACGTTAATATCAGTTGTCTTTCACTGCGGACGTCTCTCATTGTAATTCAGCTCAATTCTGAAAGAGTTCAGGACAGTTCAGCTTCATTACGTCAGAGAAGATTACATCTGTAAGCAAATTACTGGGACAAACTCCTGCCCTCGAAACGAAGGGAAAATGACTCAAGCCCTGGCGTGTCCTTTCTTTATCTGACTCCTGTGTGCATTCAGATCTGTACAATGAGTCTTTACTTCACACTGCACAGCTGGACACTGAGAGCCTCGCTGTTACCATGGCAGCACATCCAGCTAGATCATGCTGCTCTTTGTGTGGTCAGCTGGAACACACACACACACGTGTTCTGGGGTCTCTCTCTTCATAGGTGTAATGGTGTTTCTACTGTACAGACTGTATGTGGTATTGTCCTACACTGACCCTACACCTAAACCTACCCCTTACAGAAAACACACACACTTCTACATTCTCAAACACTTCATTCTGTGTGATTTATCAGCTTGTTTCCTCATGGACACCTAACTAATGTCCCACAAGCTCAACATTTCTATCTTTGTGGAGATTATTGGTCCCTATAAGGTGATAAGGTGCACACACACTCTCCAGGGCAGATATGAAGGTTATGAGATCACTGATGTACTGAGAATATCTGTGTGAATGCCACAAGTTTCATCAGTCACACCATGTTTGTACCAAGCAGATTTATTCCAGCTAATTAATTACGAGTCTGATATGTGATCACGTCTGTGTCTTTCTCCTCCTCCATGTGGCTCATCAAACACAGGAAGTTCTGTGTGTGTGTGTGGGCTGTAATACTTCCTTTCCTGCCAGTGTTGGAGAGGAACAATGGCCAATGTGACACAGTTCTGCTGTGCTCTCTTCTCATTGGTTCATTTCTTGGTTCACCCTGTCAGAGCCGACGCCCACATCATTGATGGACATGTCTCTCTCACACACACTTTTATCTAAACGAGCCGGTCTCTGACATCTGACCTAATATGTCTATGACAACTTCCAACAGACCCTAAAAGAAAACTAGAAAAAACATGAATCCTTTAAGGATGTCTTCAAAGAAAGAGTTTGCCACTCAAGACATTCTGGAGGCTATCTTCATCAAATCTGTGGGAATCTCTCACATAAGACACACACACATGCAAATAAACCACTTCCCACTTAAAGAGTGAGATGGAGAGAAGGTTAGGCTTCATCTAGACACAGATAACCCACCGTTAACTCTCTCGTCTCGTCTCTTGACCTGCTGTGATGTTAGAAGAGTGTCACACAAACTCAAACACAGTGAGCGGTGACCTTTGACCTTACACTAAGGCTGATGAAGGTCAGCTCACACAGTCCAGTGAAGATGTGAACAGCTCTCAGGTAATGTGTTCGGCCTTCTCTCTCTCAGAGTGGATCTGTTTGGAAAGAGTCTGACGAGCTTTTCTTAAAGAACAACTGAAACAGTCAGACTCTCACTGGTTATCAGACATGTACATCAGTGACTTTAGAGTGTGTGTGTGTGTGTGTGTGTGAGAGAGAGAGAGACCACAGGAAACACCTGGTCAGAGAGAAATCCACCACTTCTGGAGACCTGAGGTCAATTTAGAGCACAAGACCATTTACCATTAAATCTACAAATAAACTAATATTGCACCATATCAGTATCGCAATAAAACATATCCTGTATGTTCAGAAATAGACATTCAGTTTTAGAGGTCAAGTCAAGATGATTTAATCCCAAAATGACGTCCAATGGACAACTGACACAGAGACGTCCTGTGTGCGCTCACATCTGACACCGCTGGATTCACAACTCCTCTAATGTTTTTATTCAAAACCATGATTTACTACTCAAAAGAAAAACATTAAATTGTCACAAATAATAATCAGGTTACAGAGACACACACACAGAAAGTTCACATGAAAGTGACATTACAGCAAAAATCACACACACACACACACACACACACACACAGGAAAACAGGACAGAGGGATGAACACACTCGTTTCTCACTGGAAGTATTTTTACACAAAACAGGATGTGGATGTCAAGGTCAGAAGCCTCTCACACACACACAGATCATCTGTTGTGTTTTAATGGGACGGTGCACAGTAACCACAATCCCATCCCAGAAGTCTTAGCTGCAAGTATAGGCAACTTCATTTTTTAGCATTCTAAATTCAACACTATCTAGTAGACATTTCTTTATAAGCGCCCAAATCATTCTCAGATTTAAAGACGGCTGTTTGTGAACGAGGAGCAGGACTGATGATGAACACTGATCACAGACGACCAGGAGACGAACACATACAAGGGAAGAGAACATCCAGACCCGTGTCTGGCTCAGGTATTAGAGTGTCAGTAACAGGAAATGCAAAACACACACACACACACACACACACACACACACTCAAACACAGATAGACAGCTGTGACTCCATGAGAAGGAGTTCAGGCACGAGAAAGACTGCCTACCCATAATCCCCTGCATCAGGCAGAGGTCGAGCGATATGTCGCCCACATAGAGACATGAAGTAATTCACAAGCACACAAGTGCGAGCAAATCCAAGCACACAAGTAAGCACACACTAAAATGTGCAATAAGACGCTTACAGGCCCCCAGATCACACACAAGACTATTGTTACATCACTTCCTGTAAGGGCTTCTGGGAATTTCAGAGCTTTACTAGAGCGACTTTTATCCTTGTAAGCTCCTGAAAACACACAGAATTAAACCAGAGCAGCAGAAACAAACAAGCATAGGAGGAATGCAGTGTGTGTGTGTGTGTGTGTGAGAGACAGAACCAGACACACACACACAAGCCCCTGAACTCTGACTGTCTCCCAAACACATCAGATTACCCACAACGCACTGCTGTAGATCAGAAAGCAACAGCAGAACATCTCACTTCTCTCCATCAGCTGAGAGTGTGTGTTTATGAACCAACTAACTGCAGACACACCGGGAGACATTCTCCAGTCTGCTTTTGTCATTGTAATAATTAACAGATTGACCTTCATCGGCCGGAGTCATCGTCTCAAACACCAAGAAGAGCAGAAACTCCTCCATCATGAAGAACAGAAGCACAAACATCTGTAACAGCTGTCCCACTCATCTCTCACAACAGCAACACTGAAGAGCAGAGATGAAGCTGCGGAGGATGAAGATCACACACACGAGATCTTCATCACACCACAACAACACTGCTGTCAATCTACTCGTGACGTCAAAAGAAGCTTCAGTGTGTTTATTTGCAGTGTTTCTATCATAACTAATGTAACAAAAACACTGACATAAACACATCACTGCCTGAACACGAGAAACATCTGGAGACAATGTGTCTGTTTCAACATGTACCTGTGTGTGTGTGTGTGTGTGTGTGTGTGTGTGAGTTCATATGTACGTGTGTGAGTGAGAAAGATTGTGTGTGTGTGTGTGCGCGTGTGTGTGTGTGTGAGAGAGAGAGAGAGAGAGAGAGAGAGAGAGAGAGAGAGATTGTGTGTGCGTGCGTGTGTGTTTGAGAACGAGTGAGCGTGATTGAGAGTGATTGTTTGCGGGATTGTGTGTGTGTGTTATTTCATCACTCCTCGGTGAGTTTGTAACGTTACTTCTGTTCTCACCATGAAGTCCGAGCTGAAGTTATCTTCTCCTTTCTGCTCGCCGCTTCTCAAAGCTTCCACGAATCTCTTCAGGATATTCACCTGCTCCATCCTGACGGGACGTTTCATTCATCCACGAATCACAAGAATAAATAAATATAAATATGTCCAGGAAAAGAGTCTTTTGAGCGATTATTCCAACATTTTATGGCCCCATGATCCTCTCCGTCTCCGCGACGAAACGGCACAAAGAGCGCGGACAGGAGCGGCCCGCGTCGCGCTGGGGAGCTGATATATGTCCTCCGTTACAAATCACTTTTAACTTCAGTCAGAAATCACTTTTAATAATGAAATAAACAGCGCGCCCCTCCCTGCGGCTGCCACATTCACACTGCACACAACCGGACCGCCCAAACACCGCTGCCGCGGTCCCGCCCCCCGCCGCTCCGCTGCCCGTGGTTGGACAGAGACCGCGACTTCTGTAGAGGTGATTGGGCGAATCCTCACTTCAATCAAAGACACGCTACAAGGCCGGGTTCTTGACTGTCAGATCCGACTGTCAATCACTGCATCCTGCAAGTTTGTTTCTGATAGGCTGAATATGCTCCCGCCCACTTCCCTGAGCCAGGTTAGACCCGCCTCTTCCGCGCTTGACATACGGGGTATTTAGCAGCGTCACCGTCATTCTCAGCATTGTTCATGTTGAATGTAAACCATTTCCCATGTTTTACAGTTATTACAGCGTTTCTTCAACCGTGTCATGGATGTTCTTCAGTCAGAAAGTTTAGATTGTCATTCATTGCGATAAGCATCATTTATGAAGCAGTATTTTGACATTTATTTTCCTATTAAGATTTGAGTTTTTGATTTACTGCTATATTTCTTTTGGTTTTCTCTCTGTACCATCCTGCAACATATCACTTGTAGTTGTAATTAATTTTTATTGTAACTAACTGAACCGTCTTTTTTTTCTTTTGGGTTTGAATATTGTACAATGTATTTATTCGGATACTGTTAAATCAGACTTATTTTCTCAGTGCACCTGAACACATTTATAGTGATGATGAATAAAATGGAAGGTCTCTTTTATAAATATAGCCTTAAGACTTGATAATTATAAAGATCACATGTGTAAATATGAGACAAGAGTGATAAAATAACTGACTAATCTATGACACACAGAAAGGATGTGACGTAACTATCCGCACAAGTAAAGTTGTGGGTAATATGAAGCAAACTTAGCCACAGGGTTTCATCAGGAACACACCACTGACCCAGAACAGCTCCTGCTTTATTTGCTGTAAACATGTTTTCTGCTCCTGTCTACAGACTGAGATTATACCCACAGACACTCAAGATGGACGGCACTCATTCTAGAGCATCCATCTGTCCGTCTGCCTCTCACACACTTCCAAGTGTGTGTGTGTGTGTGTGAAATGCTGTTGGCTCTGCTGTTTCTGTAGGGATGAGGAGAGAAAGTTTCTGAGCAGCTGAGTTCAGGAATGTTCTTCAACAAGCCCTGACGCGACTCTGCAGAATAGTTTCTCTCTTCTGCCACTCACTCACACACACACACACCAGTTACACAACACAAGACACCCATATTATTCATGTTATCCCAAAACACACTCTGTACTGGTATTTACTTGTCTTAGCACACACACACATAGCTACAGAGAACCAGTGTGAAAGTGCTTGTACAAAAATACATTCCCTCCAGCCAGTGACACAGGAACATTCTGGAACAGGAAGTGATCAAATGAACATCTCTATTACACTTCTCTTTGCTCAATGAAGCTCTGCTCTGAGATGTTCTGCAGGAATTAGTTAACAGTACTGGTCAGTGAAGGTGATCCTCATCTGTCGGTCTGAAGGCCTCCTGTCTGACCAACTCATACAGCAAGAGAGACACTCGTCTTCTGATTGACCGCATGACATCTACAGCCACGTCACTACAGCGTGTGTGTGTGTGTGTGTGTGTGAGGCTGGACACACACACACACACACACAAGCTGCACTGATTATCTAAAAAACACATTGCACCGTGTCAATGTGAAGGTGATTTGTGGCACTCAGATCTTACTTTAGCAGACTGTATTTATCCTGCCGGGATATTTCATTGACCCACGAAGAATAATTTGTTATTGTAGCATTTCAGAGAAGTCTGAGCAGGGTTATTCTTCATCTAATGAATCGTCCTAGAGAGTCAAGTCCTCTTTTGTCTGCAGAGCTGAGGACGGACCGGGCTGAAGCTGCCATCTAGTGTTCACAGACTGTACTGCAGCAGGGCTGAGTCTGACCTTCCTCTGTAGCTGCTGCTGCACTCGACTGACTGAGATACTGCAACATTTCTTTTATTTGCGTTCATGGAATATATAAACATCTGTAGATTAACCCTAAAATTAAACTGCTGCTCTATTTAGTTTGGAGCTTGCAGACGTCACTCACCAAATCCAGAGTCCTTGCCCAGTGTTCATAACCACGTACATTACCCATTTCCTCTTCTTTACTCAGATCATTCCAAGCATTTCTGTCTCTTCATTCATCCTTTAGTATCTTGATCTTTATGAACGTTCAGATTCATATTTGATCAAATCATGAAGCTTGTGCAGTTTATTTTAATAGCCAATTAGTATCTGCTTGCCAATGATATTTTAGTACTCAGCTTTCAGTCCATCTCACTGCCTGAACATCTCCGTACGGTGACGGAACACAAACAGCCATTCCTGAGCAGATATTTTGAGCTTCATGCTTCATTCATACTGTGGTAGTCTGTATTTCTGCTGACTGCGGCGTCAGATGAAGTGATGAACAGACTCATAATCCTCGCTGCTGCGGATTCATTCTGAGTTTAACTGTATTTGCTTTCATCAGTCTGGCAGAAAAAACATCTGCTGGCAGTAAGAGATCCTCCATTACACCATCAGCACATGGACATATATTTACAAGATCACAACGCATCAAACCACATATTGATAATCAAAGAAGAAAAGAGAAGGAACAGAAATACCAGAATGTTAGCTCTCTGAAGAAACAAGAAAAGAGTGTCTGTGTACAAACGTCAGCGCTGACCCAAACGATCAGAAAACCAGTATTCTCAGCAGTTACAGTATTTGTCAGTTATTTCTCTCTTCTGCTGTGTGTCAGTAGAAATATATCATTCCAAACATTACTCTGTCTCCGAGACTAACCCTAACCCTTTAACTATTTAGCTGCTGAAAAAACAGGTGTTCTGATAATTGTGTCCACGTGCGTATGTGTGTGTCAGTGTGTGCGCGGGGGCAGGATGTGGAAGCCCAGTTGGATCAGGGCTCCGGTCAGCAGTGTCCAGAGCGGCACACACACGATCAGCAGCCTCAGGTGGGTCAGCTGCTCCAGCCGGGCACACAGCGTCACACAGAAGCCCACCTTCATCATCAGAGCCAGCAGATACCAGAGCTTGAGCCGTGGGTCCAGTCCGGTCTGGCAGCGGCCCGCCAGCCTTACGGCCAGGATCAGCAGCAGAGCACCATCAAACACCCAGACGGGCAGGAAGACCAGGAACCAGCTCCAGCGGACCTTCCCATCCAGCTTCAGAACCAGCAGGACGAGGAAGAGGAGCGCGAAGATCCAGGTGAGTAGGACCCGCTGGGCCAGAGACATCAGCACTGACTGAGCACAGGAGAAGACCAGAGCAGGTCAGTGACCAGCATAGAACATCATCATCATCATCATCATCACAATCACCGCGGATCTTCACCATCACGCGTGTGACGTCACTCACCACACAGTCCCGCCAAAGCTGGGACTCTTCATCCGTGAACTCTCCTCAGACCCGTGATTAAACCAACCTAATCGCAATCAGAACAGATTGAATCGTTCTTTGGCTTTGTTGGGACGCGCGCTGTTGTCCGTAGCTGTCAATCACGCCGGGATTCTGTTTCCGGGTTCAGCAGCGTGTCCCGGATGTGTGGAATATCGGCGTCCGTAGAAACACCGATCAGATGACCATCATTTCTGGAGTAGTGTAACGTTTTGTCATCGATTATTTCAGCTGGACAGGCGTTCTGGTCGCATTATGAGACGCTAAAGATCGCGATCAGGCGCGCTGAAGCGCTGCGGTCATGTGACCTGCAGAGGGCGCCATTACACGAGCATTATTCACGCCTGCGCGCGCCTCCGCCAGTCTCAGTCTCAGCGGCACACATCCCTTACGAGTCTCGCGTTTAACGGTGTTAACGGTGGTTTGGACGGTTTTCGCGCGGTTAACGGTCGGTTACATTATTAAACGTTAACGTGAAGATCGTGCGATCTCGGCTGCGCGTTACCGTTATTCCTCGCTCGCCGGTAACGCGGAGTTTAGCTGCGAACGATTCTTCAGTAAACGCTTTGAGAGACAGCGGCACTCAAATCAGCAGCGATCTTCATCATCTTCGTTATCAGCAGCATCATCTTCATCACGACAGCTTTCTGTCGGTGTGTCGAGCATGAACGACTGAAGCGACGCGTAACGGTAAGAAATCTATAAGTTGGCTTACATGAACGATCAACACACACACACACATAACACAACACGACACATTCAGAAACACACAAACAAACAAACACACACACACATTAACACGACACATTCTCACACTCACACACACACACACACATAACACAACACGACACAATCAGGCACACACAAACAAACAAACACACACACACATTAACACGACACATTCTCACACTCACACACACACACACACACACACACAAAGAGACAGACACAGAGTTGGTTATAAACGGATGTTAAGGCGCTCAGGTTCCATTTAAGCACACTTGTGTTTCTTTGTTAGGGTTCGAGCTCTTTCACACACACACACACACACACACACACGCACACACACACACACACCTGATGCTGATCTGCAATCATTGCTTGTTGAACATGAACTGCCCTGAATCATGAACAGAGCACTAACCAACAGAAAACATTCAGTTCTTCAGATGTGTGTGTTTGGGTTTGATGAGGAGCAGTCTGTGATACACATGATGTTCTCTTTTAAGCAAACACACATGTAATTCTCCTCTCTCTCCGCAGCTGTGAGTTGGTGTGGTGTTCTCACTCATGTGGGTCGCTCGGCCTGAAGCAGTGTGCCATCACATTCTCCGTAAGTTCTTCACATTGAAGCGTTTCTGAAACGTTCTCTTACACCTGTGTGTGACAGACTGGAATATGAGTGTTAATGTGTCTGGACTGAAGTGAGTGTGTGTGTGTCTAAGCCTGAGCTCAGTGATTTTCCACCTGTGAGTGTCTGGAGCGCTGTGGCTTCTGCAGGCTATTTTAGGTTGTTTGTTCCATGAATAGCTCCTCGTCTATCCAGAGATCAGACGGTTTCCTCACAGCGCTCTTCATCTCATGCATCTGTTCACTCATGTGTTTCATAGATTCATTTTCTCTGAGCGACGGGATTATTTAGCCAGATGGGTTAAGAATAATCTCACACTGACAGATTCTCTGTGTGTGTGTGTGTGTGTGTGTGTGTTACACTGAGGTTTTGCGTTTAGTTTCATGCACGAGGCTTAAGAGACAGTATAAATGTGACCGTTTCCTCTTACAGATGCATGCAGGAAGACACGCTGCTTTATTTAGCCTGTGAAGAACACACACACAGTATCAGATGTGACACACACACACACACACACACACACACGCTGCTGTCCATCTCCTTCATGAAACATGCACAGCAATGTGTAGGGTTACACATCAGCAGATGGACGTGTGTGTTTATTTCCTGCTGGTTTTGTCTAGAGTGGTTTTATTTTTTGTTGCATGATGAAGCGGCGCTGCTGTAGAAGCGTCTGTTAATGACAGCCGGACAGGATCTGACTCTGGATCATATTGATCTGTGTGTGTGAGTCGATCCATCACCTTCACTGATCCAGGGTTGATCTTCGGCAGTTTGCAGTAGATGAATTCTAAATCAGGAAGCTGGTGATGATGTTTGTGTTGGTTGGCACGAGCAAGAATGAAATGCAAATGAAAGTGTTTAGTGAGTGCAGGACCGGTCTGTCCACTCTTCAGTGTGCACTAATGAGGGCGTGTGTCTTGCGTCCCTTCAGGCTGTTTCATGTTTCTGTCGTTGTGCTGCTGCTTGCTTCGTGCTAAATTTACTGTTGATGACATGGGCCGGTAAAAAAAAAGCTCATCTGTGTGGCGTGTTGTGTTGTCAGGTGTGTGTTTGTGTGTATCACAATGCAGTCGACTAAACAAACTCCCAGAATGCTCAGTATTCACTTTGATGTATTCGAACATAAGGGGAATCCTGCGTCCCTGTGTGCATACTATCCAATCTATCTGCCCTAAATAGAATTGAAAATGACTAATATCATCATCTAGAATTTAGTATGGATAGTATACACATTGGGACACAGAGAGACACTTTAATATTATAGATCTCTTCCCCCCCCTTCCTTCTTGAACATCAAGTTTATATCAGAATGAAAGTGTCTGTCATCATCGTGTGTGTGTGTGTGTGTGTGTGTGTGTGTGTGTCAGAGCTCCAACCACCTTGATTTACACCAGTAATTCACAGATGAAGCTAATCTAATGTGACTGTGCGCTGTGTGTGTGTGTGTGTGTGCGCTGTGTGTGTGTGTGTGTGTGTGTGTGTGTGTGTGTGTGTGTGTGTGAGCTATATTTGTGAGGGTAAAATGTCTTCAGTTACACAGTGTAATGTCACAACATCAGGCTAGTGAAAACTTTGTGATATTCAACATCATCAGCAGTCAAAGACTCATGCTTCATTCAAATCATGTGTAAATGTAGTGTTTTGCATGGATTTCTTGCCAGGTTTTGTTCAGGAGTCAGTCAGAAAATATAAAAGAAAAACAATGGAAGTCTATGAGATGAACTCGCTAGTACAGTCTAACAAGTGTGTGTGTGTGTGTGTGTGTGTGTGTGTGTGTGTGTGTGTGTAAGCTCATGAATCACGAAGGTTTAAGAACTCATCTACGATCTGACTGATGTCATGAGTTGGACTCCAGCTTTGTGTGAACTGATAAGATGTTAAAGGCTCTGCAGATCTTAAAACACTGGGTATCATTAAACACAGCGACTGTGTGAAGGGTCACAGAAGAGAAACTACTAGGAGACGCATGAATAATACAAATAATACATGTATGAAATATTACATGTCCTCTGACTGGATGAAATCAGTCTGTGACCATCAGACACTAATATTCTATCAAATCTGTCAACTCAAATCTCTGGCTTTGACTTCAGCAATTAGTGTCACCTGCAGACTGTAGAGGAAATGATGCGGTGTTTTCAGCTGTTAGTCAGTCTGTGTAGATTCTCTCACTGCATGTCGTTACTGTTGATCTCTACAACAATATTATGTGCAGAACAGTCTTTCCAACTGTGTGTGACGCTGCACTTCTGTGTGTGTGCGTGTGTGTGTGTGTGTGTGTGTGTGTGTTGGACACACCTGTGCTGCAGGTAAGAGGAGCTTTAGTGCGTCAGACCGCAGAGCTCTGTCTGATCTCCTCCCGTCTCTCTCTCTCACAGCTTAAAATGCTCCAGCGTGTGACTCCTGACATGTAAATGGCGTCGAAGGTGCGTGATGCTGTGCTCTGGTACCAGAAGAAGGTGAGCGATCTGAGATCTTTGATGTTTCCTCACGTTGAGTTCATGTGTCTGAGCTTCTGTTTGTCTGTGTGTAACACCGATGACGATGACGACTTGATAGAGGATCAATGAGTTCTGAAGTCTCTGAGAAACTGAAGGGTTTATTAGAGTTCGGTTCGGTTCACTGTAGTTATGAACCAATCCTGTGATTATTGCCTGAATCAAGGACATCACAACAAAACAGACGATGCTTAGTCAGAGGAACACTCCTCGCTTGTTCTCCTACAGGGCTGCACTCGCTGTATGTTTAATGAGACTGCGCTCGTGAATTATTGAGTCTTTTCCACCGAGTGACTTCAGCCCAGCGTTGCCATCTTCACCTCCAGCGTGCAAGTGACACCGTGCCGTGGTACTTATTGCCCCCGGCAACAATCAGACCAATCAGAGCTGCGCATCGCATCCATTCACACTCGTGTTTCCACAGATCTCCAGAAATTGAAGCCGCCTGAGCTCCATCCTGCACCAGCGCTCCTAATCAGAAAATGTTCATTACCATCGCCTCGTTAAACGTGTCTGATCACATAATGAGCTCTGGGTGTGTTTGGGCGGACAGGTGACAGATCAGTAAACACGAGTGAATCTGTCCGAGTCTGATTAAACACTGATTTCTGACTGATGTGGAGGTGTAATCTGTCTGTGTCTCTTCTGTCAGATCGGTGCGTACGACCAGCAGATATGGGAGAAATCAGTGGAACAGCGAGAGATCAAGGTAACGTGTCAGAGGGTCTTGATTTGATTTTCACCTGTTCATTCTGCCTCTGAAGAAGTGTGTGTGTGTGTGTGTGTGTCGCTCATTCTTCCTTTAAACGTGTCTCTGTCTCCCTTCACTCGAAACAGTTTATCAGACGGGTGAGTCCTGCGTCACTCTCAGCCTGTAGGTGGCGCCGTGTGTGGGAAGCCTGTATTTGTGTGAGCGCATGTTCAGACTTGGACAAGGTCACACCAGTAACACCAGGTTTTACTGTAATCTACTGAGATTGAGCTGAACGTCTTAAACTCCTCACACACGTCTGTAGTTGTAGTCAGGCTCGGCTGGAATACGGCAGCAGCTCGAGAGTGAATCTGCATTGAGTTTGTTTGTTTGTGTTGCTTTGGTTGCTCTGTGACTCATGTTTGGCTGAATGTCTTGCGTAACAAGGGCTAGACACACGAAAATAAAGACAACAGAAAGTCTGAGTCGAGCCTCGTTCTTCAGATCCTCTGAATGAGCTGCAGGGAGGAATGAATCCGCTCACACTGACCGGCTCTGATTCCACACACATCCGGATCAGCCTGAATCCACAAGAAACTGCCGCTAAATCTGGCTCACATTTTATGTTAGGTGGTCTTAACTACATCAAAAAATAAGTACAATGTATTTATTGTGTTCTTATTGTGTTGCAAAACACCTCTTCTGCTATCAGGCGGATACGAGTAAGGGTTAGGTGGGAAGGGTAGGGTTAAGGGTTGGTTAAGGTGTAAGGGACGGGGCAACAGTGTAATTCTAAATGTAATTACATATTTGAAAAACAGTAAAAATATTTCTGTACACAAGTGCATTGTATCAAATTATTAATTTAAATATAAGCACACTAATTCTGTAACTAGGGTTTAAGGTCAGATGATCATGATTCAGATAATCATAAACTTTGATTAATAGAGTATGCGCATCATAGGGTGTGCATTATCCAGCGTTTAATGCAGCTCATCCAATCAGCAAAGAATCTGAACAATCCTTTTTCCTGATAGTTATTATTCCTGTCATCAGCGGTTCTTATTCAGCCTGTTTCTACATTGCTTTCTTGACTGCTTTTAATTGAGGAGATTGAAAAGATTTTTAATGTCAGGCTTTTGGTTTTGAAGAAATATTTGTGGTGTTTATCTTTATTTTAATAGAACAGAGATCAGAATGAGAGAACATGATTTTAACCTGTGCTTTGCCATAAAAAAAAAGCTGCAGGAAGTTAGCAGGGATGAACAGGAAACACGTTGTGGCTGGTTCTGATCACTGCTGTCTGTGTGAATATCTGCTGGTTATTAGACGGGCCTCGTTACACGGCTCTCTGGTTACAGGAGCTCCAGTGCAACAGGAAACTAATGAGGGCATGAAACGCAGCACTGCACCCTTAATAGACAGCGTCACAAACACCATGAGAGGCGCAAGGCTCGTGTTTGTGTGTGAACGGATGTTTGGAGGTCTTTATAGGAAATCCCTGTTAATCTGAGTGTGACTAAAAGAGCAGCTTCAGACTCAAACTGATTTAGACACACGTACCTCTCAGTCCTTCTGTCTGATGAGCATGTGTCCGCCTGCAGGGCCTACGGAACAAACCGAAGAAGACGGGTCACGTGAAGCCGGACCTGATTGACGTGGATCTGGTCAGAGGTCAGACACGCATACCTGTGTTTGGTGTCTGTTCAGGTGTGTTTCACAGGTCAGTCAGTAACTCTCGTTTTATTTGCCAGGATCTGCGTTTGCTAAAGCGAAGCCCGAGAGCCCGTGGACCTCTCTGACCCGGAAAGGCATTGTCAGAGTGGTTTTCTTCCCCTTTTTCTTCCGCTGGTGGATTCAGGTGACATCGAGAGCCATCTTCTACCTGCTGCTGTCGCTCTACCTGCTGCAGGGTGAGCATCACTTGTTCTTCAGCAGACAGATTCACAGCATCATCTGGATTGTCTGCTGTTCACTAGAGTTGTTTTTCTCATCAGAGATGTGTGTAAATAGATTGTTTTTACAGATTACTAAAGAGAACAGGGTGTGTGTAATAATCCAAATTCATTTACTAAACCAAACTAAACCTCTGTCCCTAAAATCAGCAACAATCCATGTTCGTCCTGGCTGAAAGTGAAGCTTTAATTTGAAGTTGGATTCAATATACAGTCTTTGGCTTCTACAGCAAGCATTTTCTCCTGCCTTTTTCAGGCTGTACTAAAGAGGGATGTTTCTATGATTAGCTGCACTGGAGAATGCCTGTGTTTTCCTGTCACTGCTCCTCATGCGTGTGTTTTGTGTTGCAGTGCTGGCGGCGGTGTTGTTTTTTATCATCTCCAGTCCTCATGGCGTCCCTGGCACAGAGGTGTTTGGCGCCATCTGGCTGATGCTGCTGTTAGGAACCGTTCACTGCCAGATCGTCTCCACACACACTCCTAAAGCCAGCGGAGGCGGCAGCAGCGGGAAACGACGCAGGTCAGACTCTTCTTCTGCAGTTCAGCCACTCTTTCACACACAGATGAAAGCAGGGGAAGCGTCAGAGCGTTGAGATGATTCTGCTGAATTCATGAGGATCTGAATCAAATTCACACTAATGTCTTCATTATTAGCCGTTTATCAGCATCATAAAAATGAGAATTATTGTATAAGAATTATTTTAGAGTTCTGTGGAATCATCTCCGCCGAGTCGGGGTGTCTTTCAGTCCTATATCTTCTCTTGACTTTGGGAATCAAAGTTCGCTCTATTTTATGATTTCTAAGTTTTCTGCACTTTACTGTCTCTCGCTAAAGGAAGTTGAGGAAAGCGGCTCATTTGGACATACATAGAGAAGGCGACGGCTCTAGCACTACTGATAACACACAGGAGGGGGCGCCACAGGGCTCGCTGTCAGCCGGCTCACGCAGCCTCGTCACTTTCTTCAGAGATTTCTGGCATGGTATCTTTAAAGAGGGGTGTGTATTTCTCTCTTTCTCTCGTTTCCTCTTAACATCTTCTTGGCCACAACATCTCTCTTCCTGAAACACGTCATCACGCTGCAGTGCAGTTTTAAGTCTCTCTTTGAGGTTCCTCAATAGATAAAGGGATTTATTCCATTTGCTCCAAGCTTTAATTGCTTTTCCCCCAGAAGAACACTTGTGACTGTCTCCAGAAACAGTTCACCTTTTCTGATTCACCAGCTCCCATCAGCACTTGCTGTAGAGGACTAGAGCTTCCACACAACGCTTCAAACACACAGCCTTTAGTAGAACCTGCTCTTTTCTTTGCTGTCCCATCAGGTCTAAAAAGTCCAAGCTGTCCATCGATAAATCTACCGAGACAGACAATGGATATGTGTCTCTGGACGGACGCATCACCAGCAAAAGCAGTGAGGAGGGTTTACAGCTTCATGAGCCTCACTGTGACCTCCTGCGCTCCGAGACGCCCTGGAGCCTCCAAAACAACAGACACCAGTTGATCCTGCCGCCCACGGGCAAGGTACACACACACACACACACACACAGACCTATATACACAGACACGCGCACACAGTCTCTGACGGACTCTCTCCGACACACACACACAGACCTATATACACACACGCGCACACAGTCTCTGACGGACTCTCTCCGACACACACACACACACACATACAGATGTACATGGACATACGCACGTGCAGCCATGACTGACGTGTCTCTTGTGTGCGTCAGTGTCTGTCCGAAGCTGCGGTTCCTCGGGGGGTGGAAAACATGTCAGATGAAGCGTCCAGCGAAGAAGACCCGGAGAACTACAGCGCCCTCCGCAGGTCAGCAGAGCGCAAGAACAGTGACTGCACACTGCGCAACAGAAAATCTCACCACTACAAGAAGCATTACACTGCAGAGGTAAAACACACACACACACACACACACACGATCAGTATGTCTGTAGGAGCCCAGAGTCAGGCTGGTTGATGTGTGTTGTGTGTCAGGAGCCGCAGAAGTCAGGCACCAGCTGCAGCTCGCGCTGCTCCAGCTCCAGGACGCAGGACTCTGAGAGCGCGAGGCATGAGTCTGAGACGGAGGATGTTCTGTGGGAGGACTTCCTGCACTGCGCCGAGTGCCGCTCATCCTGCACCAGTGAAACAGACGCTGATGGATCGGCGGTCTGCTCCGGCTCCAAGAAAGAGTTCAGAGACGACCCGTTTCATCAGGTGCGTCAGATTCAGAGTAGTGTTAATTTCGTCAGACGAGACAAGACGAAAAATGTTCGTCAACGACCTTTTTTTTTCATGACTAAGACGAGACGATGACAAGACTGCACCACTGTCCAAAAACGGTGACTAAGACTATATTAACATGCATTATTGTTGACGAAAAAAGACGAGACGAAAATGTTTTGCCTAAAATAAAAACTAAGATAAAATCTC
>JAUCNO010001123.1:10517-23825 GCA_032353835.1 Enteromius viviparus | reverse complement strand
TATTTGATAATGTTCAGTGCTTTGCTACAATCTGTATTGTTAAAAGCGCTATATAAATAAAAGTGACTTGACTGACTGTTTGTAAGGCTGTTACAAAGAAAAAGCACTGCTCACTAAGGTTTAAGAGGCATAACAGAATCATCAAGTATGTGTGTGTTTAAGTCCAAACAGATCTTTTAATGATTAATCCTGAATTCATCTGAGCCTATAAGCTATGTATTTTTGTATGTCATATATCTAAGAAGAGACCTCAGCTCCAGGCCAGCAGGGGGCGTCGGCAAGAGCACAGAATTTTAAAATTTATGCATGGACGAATAAACAATGAGATCTTACACATGTATTTACAAAACAGGGTAAATTTCCTGGGGTTTGAACAGAGAAAAACTCAATAATCAGAGGAGCGGAGCTCACCGCTGGTCCAGGGATTCCTGGAAGCCCCTGAAGTCCTGCTTTCCCTGGGTTCCCCTGACCGCCCACCGGCCCCGTCTTTCCCACGATGCCTTCGTATCCTGGAGCTCCCTGAAGACAGACCCAGTGGCAGCATAATGAATTAGAGAACGATTAGTAATGCAGGACATTCAGCAGTTCGCTGGCACTGAGCTTTCGCTCCCATGATGCTGCACTGAAGACACAACTGAACTTGTACAGAAGTGACAGAAAATAGATCAAGACTCCACTGAATGTCTGACCTTGTCACCTTTCAGCCCCGGCCTGCCCTCTTTTCCAGGAGGACCCAAGTGACCCTAAACAAACCCGGAGAGACATAAGCAGGTAAGTGCTTCACACATACACAAAGATAGTTGGGTAATGTAGTATTTAACCTGGTTCCCCACACACTCACCCTGCGTCCTGGTCTTCCTGGTGGTCCTGGTTCTCCTGAGGGTCCCGGAGGGCCCTAATCACCAGAGTAATGAGAAGGAGAGGGTCAAAACATGATGAGAGATCATCATCTCAACACCACTGATGTCTCAAATACACCTGCCTCTACACATGTCATTACATTCTTACCACCCGGCACAGATCCAGAGCCATCAGGAGCCTTGTACAGAAGAAGGTGAGATTACAAGAGTGACATAAACATATGAGAGACTTACTGATTTGCCAGGATCTCCATGGTCTCCTTTAGATCCAAGAGTCCCATCGATTCCCTGAGAGAACAGACAAGATGTTTCACCATCATCAAGTCACTTCACAAACTAACATCCAAGAAGATGGATGACCAGCGCTCTCTAGCTGCTTCCACATCCTCTGTACCCCTCCCCTGTTGCAGTGCTTGTGATTGTGTGTTTAACATGCTTGTTGCTGAGATATTTTTCCCCCCTGATCTCACACTGCCCTTCTCGAAGGAAAGTCTGGGAGAGTTTTTTTTTCAAACCTTCTCCAAATGTATCTTATTTCCTTATTTTCTATATGCTACCTCTCGACTGACCTGTCTTCCCTCCAAATGTGATGTCTGTGCATGGTTTCACTACATGCAACAGTGTGACAAATCAAGGCTGCAATCAATTAAAATCAATCAATCAAGACACTCACGTTAACACCTGGCTCTCCAGGAGCTCCCATATCTCCAGGAAAACCTATAGGACCCTGTAGAGTGAGACAGACATACCAGACCGTCAGCCACCATACCAGATAATCACACACACACACACACACACACACATACTCACCGCGTTTCCCTTCGCTCCGTCTTCTCCAGATGGTCCTCTGGCTCCTGGCGAACCTGCAGCTCCGGATGGTCCTGTGTCTCCTTTCTCACCCTGCTCTCCTTTCTCCCCCTGAAAACACACACACACACACACACACACACACACACACAGAGGTGTCAAGTGTTGCTGGAAGCGATGTGTGTCACAGGGGATGCTCAAAGAAGAAGAGATGGACTCACCGCGCTTCCAGAAACACCAACAGCTCCAGGATCACCAGACTCTCCATCTTCACCCTGTCAATCACAATCAGATATGACATGATGTGTGTTTCACCAGGTGGTGTGATTTCCAGCAGGAACATCTGAATGATTTACCTTCTCACCGACTCCACCAGGCTGACCGCGTACTCCAGGACGACCAGGGGGACCCTGAAACACAAATATATCACAGGATGTGTTTAATAAATAAAAGTGTGAAAATTGTTTAGAACTAGATCAGAAAATGTTCAGGGAGGGTGTGTTTACCTGTCCACCAGAGGGCCCCTGAGCTCCTCTGGGCCCAAACTGACCAGGAGGACCCTGAAAACACACACACACACACATTGAATTTACACAGAGATCAATAAACATGATCATGAATGACAGATGAATAGATGAGCTCACCAGTAGACCAGAGTTTCCGCTCTCTCCTTTCTCTCCGGGAGGACCGGGCATCCCCTACACACACACACACACACACAAATCTACATTATTTAAGATGCCTCTATCACACTGACATCTGCAGCTCATGATTTCTCATTGGTACCTGTAGCCCTATGGGGCCCCTGGAGCCCTTGAATCCTCTGAGGCCCTCGTCTCCCTTCTGTCCGTACATGCCCTGCTGTCCTGGAGGACCAGGCTCACCGTCCACACCCTGACACACACACTCAATCACACACTGTCTGAACACAGCAAGAACAAGAAGATGCCTTCTCTCCTCAAACACTCACCGGCACTCCCGGCTGACCCTCTGGCCCCTGAGTGCCAACTGGTCCTGCAGGCCCCTGAGAGCAGATTTCAATTATTGGTAAGACTGTGATATATAAATGTGATATGCTTTTTATTTCAGTCACTTACTGATTCTCCTTTGTCTCCTTTGCTGCCTTTCTGCCCAGGAGCCCCTGTTTCTCCCTAAAAAAACACACACACACACACACACACACACACACACACACACACACACACACACACACACAGAGGACTTTAACTATCAAACAATACATAGATTTAGTCATTTTTGTTATAAAATTTTGAGTTCCGCTAAGTTAGGCTGTTTCTAGGGTGCTAATATGCAGTTTCGGAGTGTAGTTGCCAGATTGTTTAAGGCTCTTTTAAGTGTTGTTTAGGACAAAAAGTCCACTGTAGTTGCCAAACATATTCACTACTATCCACACAGATTAACGTATGCCCTCATCACCTTGTCTCCATCCTCTCCTGGGGGTCCTGGAGGGCCAGCGGCTCCTGGTAATCCCACGGGCCCCTGGTCACCATCCTGTCCTGCGGGTCCGATCAGACCTTTATCTCCCTGAAGACACAAACACACAGTTACACACACTGGCCCTTCACTGCTCATTCATTAACATCACGTGTGGGGCGTGTCTTACTGGTTCTCCCTTCTCTCCCGTTGGTCCTGGGCCACCGATGGTTCCAGGTCGACCAGGCTGACCAATGGCACCAGCCAGTCCAGGGGGGCCCCGTTCACCCGTGGGCCCCTGGGGAAAAACACAGATATTTGTGACATAACATGTATATTCCGATACATAGAGTATAAGAAATCTTGTCAAGAACTTTTCTGGGTCATAATTTCACTTCAAGATCAAAAATAGAACAATATTAAATTATATATACTGGATGCTTTTTTACGTACAGAAGGTCCAGGGGGCCCGATCGGCCCCGACCCTCCCTTTAATCCAACTGGTCCCTAAACAAGAGAACACAGGTCACATGACATCATTCGCCAATCAGGAAGGACATCAGCTAAATCAGCTGGATGCAGTTTCTATCAGTTACCATGGCACCTGGCGCCCCACGACTTCCACGGAAACCTTTCAGACCTGCTGGACCACTCTTTCCTGAAGTACCTGGACCTCCAGGGTCACCCTGATGCCCAGACACACACATAGTATAAGTAAGGGTTTTTATAAGGAAGTTAGAAGTGAAAACAGCGTTATGATTGATGTCAAAGAATTCCCACCTTTGCACCCTCCTTTCCAGCAGCTCCAGGTAAACCTTGCTCTCCAGCAGGTCCTGCAGTGCCCGGGTGTCCTCTCTCCCCCATCGGTCCAGTTTCTCCTGTATTACCCTGCATCGTAATCACCACCAGTCAGAACAACAGCTGTGGCCTTCAGCTTAAACTGAAAACTGCTACAACGTCTAAGATACTGGATTAACCCAGTGAGTAAGTGATGAGCTCACCTGCGGCCCAATGACACCAGTTGGTCCTGGAGGACCCGTCTTGCCTTGGAAACCCTGTCAGGAACCAATTCATCAAACACTAGGTGAACAACAGACCATAAAAAACACTACCCAAACATGTCATCACTCAGTACTCACAAAAAACACATATTTGTCTTTATAATTATTGTATGTTTTCATTAATATTTAAGTGCATTGCTGATTTTTGTTTAGCATTTAGTGTTAAATTGTGGTTTTTAGGCCTGTGTGTAGATGTTCCTGGACTCACAGGCTCCCCCCGCTGGCCTGGATGACCCGGCAGACCGTCCTTCCCAGCAGGCCCCTGCACACAGGAACATGTTGAGAATGATATCATAATATGCTGACATGTGTTTTCTTATTATATGAGGTGAAGATGAGGGTCACTCACATTGGGTCCCTTGGGTCCCACCTCACCTAGACGTCCCTGAGGCCCTTGTGGTCCCTGAAGTACATGAACGTGCATTAATCACAAAAACTAAACGTTAAACAACAAGATCAAATAATGACTTGATTAGTAACAAAATATGCATGTCTGTAAAACTATAGTCTCCTTATATGTGTGTGTGATATTCTCTTACTCTCTCTCCTGTGGGCCCTGGAGGGCCATCATGCCCTGAAGACCCCTAGAACGGAGACAGTTTGGCTCTTTACAGTTATTTCAACAATAGGAACAGTGTCCATCAGAATAGACTCATAATCGCAATGAATGACTTCAGTACTGCTGATGTAATGCAGATACTTCAGCTCATTCGTTTCTGTGTGGGCTGATGTGACCTCTGACCTTGTCTCCTGATTTCCCAGTGGGTCCTCTTGCACCCCTGCCTCCTCGAGCACCCTGACAACACACATACACACATTAATGATGTTCGTGACTTGTGTGGGACACTAACCATCATCCGTGAGGACAGAGACACTCACATTGGGTCCCCTCTGACCGGCGGCCCCTGCAGGACCTGGTGGACCCTGAGAAACATATTATCTTCACATCAGTGCACATGTATATACTTATGTTTGTGCTTTTAAGCATTTTTATAGAGTTTGTCTCTTTTGAGTGATGGAATCCAGCAGTGACCTTCTTTCCCTTTTCTCCTGGAACGCCGACAGGACCTGGAAAACCATCAGTACCCTGAGAGGAAACCACCACAAGACCAGTCGTTATTCTCCCACACAACTGAGACATTCATCTGAGCATCATCTGCTCATGCTCCTCTCACCTTCAGACCCTGACGACCTGGGTAACCCGGCAAACCTGGAACACCCAGTTTTCCCTAAGAAGAGAGGGACAGGATGGATAAAATCAGGACGAGGAAACATGGAGGAAAAAAATAAATTGGTGCTTGATATGGTATGATCTTTTGTACTGGTTATTATAGATTATAGACTATTTCACCTTTTCTCCAGCAATGCCTGCGGGTCCAGGTTCACCCAAGGGTCCACTCTGCCCTTTGGGGCCCTCAGGACCATCCTCACCACGCATCCCTGAAGCCCCTGAGTCTCCCTGACAGATACAGATGGGGTTAACAGTGTGTATCTGTGGTGTGTCTGTGTTATGTGTATCTGCATGTTATTACAGTATCTCCTTTAGCTCCCATTTCTCCTTTGGCTCCTGGGAAACCATCTTCACCCTGAACACAACACACACACACATAAATGACAGTCAATCAGTGTGAGTTGAGTTCCTTCACAACACATGCATGTGTCCACTTCTCATACTGATCACATCTAGACATGTGATGATGTCATAATGTGTCAAAATGTCTGGAACTGTAATATATGAAGGTGCGTTGAAGTCTGGAGATGTTATGATATGATTATTCTTGCAGATATATGATGATATTAGGGTTCCATGATGCCTGGAGATGTGATATCTGAAGATCTGCTGATGTCTGTAAATATTACAATATCTGGACATCTCTGTCAAAAAATCTAACAATGTCTTGAAATGTGATATATTAAGATGTGTTGAAGTCTGAGTAGGTTTTGATATCTGTATAGGTGCTGATCATTGGAGATGCGGTAGTATTGGCGAAATCTGGAATTGTGATAACTGAAGATGTTATGATATCGGAAAATGTTATGATGTTTGAGACGTCAGGATGTCTAAGAGGTTGGAGATGTTTTTAAGTCATGGAATGTTATGACATCAAATAATGAAATTGTTATCCTAATTATTATCCTGATTATGTGATGCTGTTGCATAGATGACGTCTCACAATATCTGGAGATGTGATATGTGAGGATGTGCTGAGGTTTTATGATGTTATGATGTCTTGATATGTGATCACTCTCAGAGATGTGAAGATAATGGAGATGTTATGATGTCTTATGTCTAGAAATATGATATATGAAGATGTGTTGAAGTCTAGGTAGGTAATGTTTTATGGTACAGGTGTTAATAGTTGTGATGAATGTAAAATGTGATGTTGGCGATGTTATGATGTCTCGAGATGTCTGCAACTATGATAAGTCACAATATAGTAGCATGATATGATGCTGGAGATGTTCTGATAAAAATGCGTGCTGAATTGGGGGGATGTTTTGATATTGGACATGTGATTCTTGGAGATGTGATGTTGTGGCAGAAGTGATATCAGAGGATGTGCTGAGGTCTGATGATGTTATGATCTCTGGATGTGTGACGATCTTTGGAGACGCTATGAAGTCTCGATGCCTGGAGACATAGGGGTGGTATTTGAGGATGTTATAGTATCTGGGCATGTGGTGATTCTTGGTGATATAGTGGTTTGCAGAGGTCAGATTGAACTTGGTTGAGAAGATCTCACCTTTTCTCCTTTACTGCCCTTCAGTCCTCTGAGCCCATCAGCACCCTAAAACAAACACACACACATACACGCGTACAGTCAATACATACACACACACACTATGGAGTGATAGACAGAGATCAGTACTTTGACTCCTCTGGGTCCAGGATATCCCACAGGCCCCTGAACACCTGCTGCACCCTTCAGGAAGTACACACAATAACAATCAGTGACATTAACACAAGGACACTAATAAGATGATGTCATGATGATATCTCACCGGCAGGCCTTTCTCTCCGGGCGGGCCCTCTCGTCCAGGATGACCCTGTGTGCAGTGGCATCATGAGGAACAGCAGGGGGCAGCACAGATCAACAACAGCATGAGTTCAACACTCACCGGTGGGCCGTCGACACCAGGTAAGCCCTTCATTCCCTTCTTCCCCTGAGGACCCTGAGCCAGAGAAAGACACCTGTTAAAGTCTGCCCCACCTCCACATCTTTCAGACCAGGAACTATATTGTGAAGGCTTTCAGTAAGTCAGTCTAATTGTTAGGACCCAAATTGAATTGTCAAGATAATCTAATTTAACATAATAATCAAGTCACAAATCAATATTAGTATGTAACCCTAACCCTAACCCTAACTGCACCTTTTCTCCTGGTAATCCGATTGGTCCCTGAGCTCCAGGAAAACCCTGCAGAACAGAAGAAAGAGTGTCAGGAGTGTGTGTGTGTGTGTGTGAGAGAGAGAATACATCTGTGAGTGTGTGTACCTGGAATCCTGGGTTCCCCTGCTGTCCCGGAGCTCCAGGTTCTCCGGCCGGCCCCTGTGTGAAGACGAGAGAAGGACACGGTCTGGATCTTCATTACAAATAAATTTTATTTCACTTTTTCCTGACATTTGGATCAGAAGAAAGGCACTGCAGAGACACTGAGCAGCATCTAGTTGTCTTCAGTGCATCTTTATCATTTGGTTTCTGAGTAGACCCTGTTCACCTCCCTCATAGACACTATGTGTGAGTGGGTGGGCGGGGCTAAACAAAGTACTGTAGACTGAATGGGCGGAGCTAAACAGAGTACTGTAGACTGAATGGGCGGAGCTAAACAGGCAGTGCTACAGAATCGGTGGATAAGCTTAACAGAGTAATGTAGAATATGTGGGCAGGGCTAAACAGCAAGGACCGTAGAAGCAGGCATTGATCTTCTTCTGTGGAGGCGGGGTTTAGTCACACTATTACATCATAGTGCAGAACATACCACAAGCTGTGGTTCTGGCAGAGCGCCTTCAATAGAAATTTTAGACTACTGTTTTTTAGACTAAACAAGAAAGTTATGAAACTTTAAAGGGTGATTTTATATTACTCACCATGTTTCCTTTTAAACCCTGAACTCCATCAACCCCACGAATACCCTGGCAAACACACACACACACACACGATCCATATGATTCTTTGCTGGAGGTCAGTCGTATCATATGAACACAATTATGAGACCCAAACACTCAGCATGAGGAGTTTATTCACTCACCTGTTGTCCTGGAGGACCAGGAAGACCTCTCTGACCCGTCAACCCTGCTAGACCCTAACACACACACACACACACGCATCACTGAGGAGTATCTGTTAACACAGTCAGTGTATCAGTGATGAACAGTACTTCACACTACAGGTGACTGCAGGACTGAACACATACCGGCTCTCCTGGCTGACCTCTGGGCCCCGGCTGACCGTCTGAACCCTGGGAAACAAACACACTTTCACTCTCAACCTGATCAAAGACAGACAGAAGGAAGTTACAGAACAATATGAAGGAAATGCTCACTGACTTTTTCTCCAGGGCCCCCCGGAGGACCAACTGGCCCCTTCTTCCCTTGATCTCCCTGCAAACACACACACACACACACACACACACACACACACACACACACAGAGTTGAATGTATCAGACCAAAAGAGCACTGAGTCAGACTGGGGTTAATGAGTGTTAATGTTACCCGGTGACCCTTGTTTCCAGGCAGACCCGGTAAGCCGTCAAAGCCTCGGTCACCCTGATAACACACACAGACACACACAGGGGTCACCTCAGGACAGACACGGGCCGTTCAGTCATCAATCACACGCTCAGCAGCTCGCTCCAATCACGTCAATCAACACAGAAGACATGAAACCAGAGCAGATTATATATTGTGCCTTCATCCTCTCATCTTCATCAACACACTGACCTGACGGAGGGTCTTCTGAGGGACAGCGCGGGGTTGGTCAGAGGTTTGATCTGTCAAACTGTGTCATTAATGACAGTAATAACTTACTTTAGTTCCTGTCTCTCCTGGTTCACCTCTGGCTCCGTCGATCCCTCCACGACCCTGAACACACACACACACACACAGAGGTGTGTTTCAGGTGTTCACACAGGCGTCTGATGGTGTGTGTTGTGTTTAGATTAAACTTACCCTCTTGCCTGGTTTACCGTTGAATCCTGGAGGCCCCAGCTGCCCACGAGGACCCTAAAAACAGACAAAAATCTGTATAATACTGTATTTTTGATCAAATAAATGGTGTCTTGGTGACTTCTTTCAAGACATAAAAAATCATAATCATTCTGTCTTGTAGTGTATGTCTCGTACCGGCGGTCCTGTGAACCCGTGATCACCCTTCAGACCCCGCGGACCCGGAGACCCCTGACAGACACAAACACACACGAGTCACTCAGGAACAAGAAAACACTTTAAACTGAAAGTGAACTCTATGATCCAGAACGCAGCAGCACGACTGGTCTTCAACGAGCCCAAAAGAGCCCATGACACCTCTCTTCATCTCCCTGCACTGACTCCCAATTGCAGCTCGCATCAAATTCAAGACACTGATGCTTGCATATGGAACAATCACCGGCTCAGCTCCAGCTAGTTATAAACACCACAACTCTAAACCACACACTATCCCTAACACTAACCATTCAGCATTTGTACTGTTTCATCAGGTTTATGTCACTTCTAGGTGGAGGTTTGTCCCCAGAATACACACACACTGTATGAAGGACTAATATTGTTTGTCACTGTAGTGTTCTCACCAGAGGTCCGGGGCGTCCGGTCAGTCCTAGCGGTCCCAGCGGGCCTTTCAGAGAGAGCTGAGACACAAATATCATTAATCTCAACACCTCTGAAACCATCTTCAGGACAGAGAGAGTAGAGTCTGACCTTGGTGTGCTGCAGGATGGCTTGAGCTTGAGCTTCTTGAGCTGATATGACAGGACCGTGACGAGCATCACCGCCAGACTGAAACTAACACACACACACACACACACACCGCTTCATTACTAGAAACATTACTCAATGACTGAAATGCAATCAATAAAAATACACTGCCATTCAAAAATAAAATAGTTTTCTAAAATAAGTCTCTTCTGCTTATTTCTGATATTATTAATGTGCTGTGCTGCACAATATTATTATTATTGTGGAAACTGTGATGCATTTTATTTTTTCAGGATTCACAGATGAACAGAAATGATTTGAAATGAAATTCTGCTTCACTGTCACTTTGGATCAGTTTAATGCAGCCTTGATGAAAACAAGCGTTAACTTCAGTTCCTGCTGACCCCAAACACCAAAACAAGCGTGTCTGTAAGTTCGTGTGTATATTGACTGACACACACCGGCAGCATTAGCAGGTTTCCTGGAGGTCCAGGTATCCCATCAGCCCCTGCGAGTCCCTGTCGGCCCTCAGGACCCTGAAGAGAGGAGTAAGAGTGTGTGATGCCCATCACAAGCTTGACCATCACGCAGAGTGTGTGTGAGAGTTAATGTGTGTCTCACCGGGTCTCCTGGATCTCCGATTGGCCCTGGGGGTCCCATAGGGCCGTGCTCACCCGGCGGGCCCTGCGTGAAACAACAGAAACACAGCGTCTGTCTCTGACACACTCACACACACACAGAGGAACCGAGCGGTCACGAGAGGGTACCTCAGCACCAGGCAGGCCCGGGGGTCCCACGATCAGCGTCCCCTCGCCCAGCAGCGCCGGCTCGCCCTTCTCACCCTTCTCTGGACCGAGAGCCTGCCACAAGTCCACAGACACATCAGACACACCCCAGGAGACGCCGGGACACAGACAGAGCGCTGACACACACCTGACCGCTGAAGAACTGCTCCTGTCTCTCCGCCGGACGATACTCATACTCCTCATACTCCTGATACTCAGTGTACTCCTTAAAATACTCTGTCTCGTTCTCAACGTCCTCGTACTCCACTATCTAAAACACACAAAATATTAACAATATTAACAACAAATATAGCAGTATCTCAATGATACTAAAATAAGACAATCTGAAAATTATAACCTTTCACTTTTGATTCAGTCTATTTCTGAAAAATGCTGCTTTTCCAGTACTTACAGTAAAATAATAATTCCCTGGCTGTTTCACTTCTCTGAGCTTGATTGATTGGTTTGTTAATCACAGAAACAGAAATAATACTATATCATTAAGAGAAAGATTTAGGTCATATCACATACTTTAACTGTTCATGAATAGAGTATCCGGTGATATTTTTACCTTGTAAATGATATGAAGTAAAAGTACAAATATTTAGACTGAACAAATCTCATCATGCTGAAGGACAGTACTGAACAGACTTACTTTTAGTCCATCAATTATAATATTAATAATAATAATGATAAATTTAGGCTGTTACTGAAATGAAATCAGTATGAATACAGCTCATCTCTACAGAAGATGCATGTGAAGTGGATTAAGATTTCAGCTGAGAGGGACACGGAGGGCTTTATACTGCAGCGAAACATGCAAAAATAATGTTTAATCATCAAATGTTGAATACTGATATATGAAATTATTTAAATTGCTTTAAATGTAAAATAAAAGTCACCAGTAGGTGGCAGCAAGTTAGTGTTCATAAGTGAGTCACTGCGAATGAACCGAATCATTCACACGGTTGATTCCTTCAGGAGCTGAACACTGTCTGCTGCTCAGAGACGGTTATTTTATCGGTTAAATAGAGCAAAAAACACAAGTCTTGATATTAAGCTATTGTTTATTGAACTGTTGTTTAAAATCAATACCACATTTGTAACCATGCTGATTTAAACAAAAAAGGATAAAGTTATATAAAAATATAAATTTTCAGCTGTTAGAGCAGTGATAACATCATGGAACTGCAAAGACTAAAGATTTCTTTATTAAAGTCACACCCTCCTAAAACAGCTCGCTTACTTCTCTCCGTCACAGAGTGGGTTTATTGTCAAACTCCACCCAAATGTTTCCAGAAAGAAAGAAGGCGGAGCTATGATTCTGTCTGTAGTGTTGCTGCGGGCGCCATGTTCTGGAGACGCTGTGTGTCGTTGTGAAAGTCAAACTGCTTTGTTTGTGATCGTGATTTGACAGCGTTACCCACCACAGCTGATTCTTACCTGTATTTGGCTGGTTGGCGGGTGAAGTAATATTACTCAGACTCACCTCGTACTCGGTGCTGTTGTCTCCTGCAGTCGACAGAGACAAGTCACTGTAAAGGTCATTGTAAAGGTCATCATCAAACTCCTCTTCGATGGGCTTCCTTGGCGGCTTCTTGACCTGCATCAGACACCAGACACCATAGACTCCTCTCTTCCATTCATATTCCCCACAGGGATTTTTAAAGTCTTCATTAACAAGTTAATCCATTAACCAAACCAACAAGCAACTAGGAGAATCACAATATGATGAACTCTGATCTGAGGCAACAGCGTGTCAGGTGAAAAGACAAAGACAGTAAGGAGGGAAAGGCCTACAATCTCATGCAGCTTTGTGAAGAACATGTATATATATTTGGGGAAGATTTCTGAAGCACTGTTGAAGTAATGCAGGCTTACGGCTTTAAGATAAATCACAGATTTACAACCTCGTCGCTCGCAGCAGGTCTGGCTTTGAAGGTTTATGAGTTATCATTAAAAATCAAATCCTGTATGGAGATCATAGAGAAGAGAGAGGGTGTTTGTGCAGCTGAGTAATGGCTGTAAATCAGACACACAGCGGCTGAAGGACAGAAACACTGGCAGGAGTCCTTAACAACGTGTTTAACACTGTACTCCAGACCCAGCCAAAGAACACACATCCATACCAATGAGACGTGTGAGGAGCTCTGTGTTCACTATCAATGCTCAAATACTGCTGTGAATATGAATGAGCTCCTCCTGTGGGCGGGGTTACCTCCACGGGGTCCAGCGACAGGCTGTTGTAGGTGAGGGCGGAGTCACAGTCAGGAATGTGGGTGTGGCAGTAATCAGCAGCAGCTCTGGGATCTGGAGTGATTAACAGCTGCTGGATCTCACCCTGAAACACACACACAATCAGCACAAACACAAACACACACACACACACACACTCCTGTAGTGTCTCCATGTGTTCTGGGGTCTCTCTCTTCATAGGTGTAATGGTGTTT
>JAUCNO010001123.1:0-10417 GCA_032353835.1 Enteromius viviparus | reverse complement strand
TGGTATTGTCCTACACTGACCCTACACCTAAACCTACCCCTTACAGGAAACACTACACACTTCTACATTCTCTAATAAACACCATTTAGTATGTTTTTAATTTTTTTGAATTACGGGACACTGAAAATGTCCTCATAAATCACCTTCATATTGTAATACCTGTCATACCCATGTCATTATACACACCTGTGTCCTCATAAACCACATAAACACACACACATCAGCACACACTCACCTCAAACACTTCTTCGTCCAGGAGTCTCGTCCCGAACACCGTCACTCCGTCCGTGCTGACCTTAGGTTCAGGGCCTCGGGGGAGATCAAGGGTCGCCACTTTCTGACAGTCCAGGTACAGCGTGACCTTCTGACCTTCTACGCTGTAGGCCACTCTGTGCCACCTGCAGGGTCAGAGGTCACAGTGTGTCTGGGTGTAATCAGACATGCTGGCTAACTGATGAGCTTCAAAGGGTTAAATCAGCCAGGACTGTGGCTCATGCTCCATACTTACCGTACCTTCATTTGTGTGAGGAACAGACTCAAACTGATTCAGCCACGATCTTCTGCTCCAATGAACTCAACTCAAAAACCAGTTCAGTTCATCCAGAGTCTGACTCACAAGAACCAATCAATCCATCAATCAGACACTGCCGACTCTCTCTGATGAGTCTGATCAAACTGAGCCGATGCTGAAATCATCTGCTGTGACTAATGCAGAGCTGGGCTCATAACTGAACAACTTTACAGCATTAAAGGTCCAAAATTTCATTTTCATATGTGTTTTTTTTAATATCAGTCATCTATCAAAATGCTGAAGCAGGATGACTCAGGATGAGTTTCAGAGGTTTAACATGATAAACACAACTCATCAGAATGTCAAAGACCATAACACGGATACCTGCTTGTCCAAACGATCGGTAGTGATGTAAAGGACTAGAAACAAACCTGCTTTGACTTGAGAGGTTTTCCTGTCGGAGTTTGGGTTTGTTCCTCACACAAAATGACCCCCTTTATAAAGCATTAGCTTTCATTATATTATAGATATTCTTCAAAACCTCTCCTCTGTCAGAAAACAGAAAGTCTAACGAGTGTTTGGAGGATAATTCTCTTTGTGTAGAGTCATGATGGCGTGTGTGTTCAGATCTTTCTGAAGCAGGACAGGGGTGTTTCAGGGTTGTTTTCCCTGCTCCTGCAGATGCTGAATGATGGATGCGTCACTCACTTGCCGTCTGCGAGGTTGACCTTCTTGAAGATGGGGTAGAGGTCAGGGGTCGGCTGGCCGTTGTGGTCCTCGTAGAGGAAGACTGGCGAGCGTCCGAGCTCCAGACCCAGCTGCTGCACGCCCTCGCTGTCATACACCGACAGGAGAAAACACTGAGCCCCCCGCCGCGCTCGGACCGTCACCAGCACCGAGAAATCCTCCGGGAACGCCGAGTCTGGACACACCACAACACCTGCATCAGCAGGACCTCAAACACATGCTTCTCCGTGAAGATCTGACAAACTGACGTTACTCCAGTCTTCAGAAATCATCATAATATCCTGATTTACTGCTCAACACGTTTCTGATTATTATCAGTGCTGAACACAATATTTCTGTGGAAACCGTGATGCATTGTATTTGACAGAATACACAGATGAACAGAGATTCATTATAAATGTCTTGATAAATTCATGTTTTCAAAAAATTGGAAATGAATGAAATTTTTTCTTAATGACTACAAAACGTAAAATGATCTGCATATAAAAACAGCGAGGTCCATGGGATCTCTGTTTGCATTAAGTGTGTGTGTGTACATACCTGGGAAGAGCTGATTGGTCGGAACACTAACTTGTATTTTCTTCTCAATTTTATAAGCAAGATCTGCCTCCTCTGAGCCCCGCCTACTCGTGCACAGCCCTGCCTCCAAGGACACGCCCTCCATAGAATCTGATAGGTCTAGAATCTTCAGTACATCGATGTGATTGGCTGCTGGAGACAACACTGTCAGTCATCTTATCACATGAGCCTGGCATTGTCTGACAGATAAATGATATGTCTGTCTGTCAGGTGTGTGTGTGTGTGTGACGGTATCTTCATGCAGGTCTGGACTGGTCATGTGTTTTTTCACATCAGTCCTGCTGCTGTGTAATATGTGCATCTGCAGCACACACACACACACACACACACACATCTCTCATCTCGAAGCTAAAAAAACTGAACTCATTTGGAAATACTTTCACAACAAGCTACAGATCAAAGACACAACAGCAGCTGCAGGGGAGTGTGTGTGTGTGTGTGTGTGTGTGTCTGGGAGCCAGATGTGAATGATGACATGAGGAGGAATTAAGAAATGCACTCCAGACTTCCAGACATGTTGTATTTGTGTTTTTATAAAGGGCACACACACACACACACACACACACACACACGTGACCCAGTAAACTGCAGACGCATCACTGACACCCCTGACCTACACCTTTGACCTTTGGCTTTCATTCCTGATTGACTTTCAGCGTTCCTGTGTTCAAGCTGGTTATTTCACACGTCTGCTCTCTTCAGAACACACGCAGACGATCCATATAAATATACGAGAGGAGTAGTGTTGGTATTTCTGTGCTCTGAACTGCAAACTGCAGGAAACACCACAGCGTGAAGAAACATCTGCAGACGAGTCCAGAAGAGCACGAGCACAGAGACTGTTTCATCTTGTGATTGTACATCACACTGTTTCTGTGCAGTGCTTTCACACAAAGGGTATGAATAAAGAAACATCAGTTAAGGTGAAGGTTCATATGGTTCTTTTGCATTACTTTTTCTCATCTGGGCTGGGCTTTTTTCATAAAAAGTAATGTTTTTGGCTTTACATGAATATTGGATTACATGAAGCATGTTACTTGGAAACATAAACTGATTCTATAACTTCCTCACTTAGGGGTAGGGTTAGGTACAAACTCCATACTGCAGCATCTGTACCGCAGCCCAGCAGCATCCCGTACAAACACTTCATCTCCCGCTGAACCTTCACTAACAGGTCAGGCTCAAAGATCTGCCAGAGGTCAAGAGCTCAGGAAACTGTACAAGGTTCAGGGTGAAAGGTCAAGGCAGGGACTCCCAGATGAGAGCCGGGAGTATTTCACCGCGCTCAAACACTCCAGAAGACATCTTGAGGAACTACTGACAGACATGTTAAAGCTTGTGCATCAGATCTGAACAACACACACTCAACAATGACAGCATGTATCTGGGTCAGAGAGGAAACCCCAGCAGCAACTAATCTAATCACGACATTAATAACTGTATTCCAGAAAAGAGGGCTCTTCACTGAAAGTGTAGCTGAAGACAGAAGCCTTTCTGGACATGAGTGAACGGTTGGGCATTGTTCGGTCAGCATTTACTCAACTTTATGACGTCTTACATCGAGGAGCACAAAAGATGACATTTTAAAAATGCTGAAGAAACATTGAATAAAACCTTTCTCAAAGGATCATCTTCTGTGAGCCACAGCAGACAGTCTTTCCATGAAACCTTCTTGTTTAAGACTAGATTCAAACCTTCATAGCCGTAGATCAGAAGAGCATGAGTCTGTGTTCTGGTTCAGGTCAGGTGAAGATCATTACACCGACACCATCTAGAGACAAAACCTCCTTCAAGAGCAATCTGATATCACATGACGTTCACGCAGAGCTCATAACCCCCTGGGTGAGTTACCAGGTTAACTAACGGATGACCTCTCCATGACCAGACGTCCTTCAGCTCCATGAACACGGTCGCCAAGTAAGACATGATCCTGGGTTACGATTACTGTCCAAAAATACAGACTTATCCCAATCTCTAGCCCTGAAGCTACCTCTACCCATAACATATTCCTGAAATCAGCGCACCTAAGCCTGATCATAAGCCTAAAACCGTAATCACTCAGATCTGATTGGCCGGTTGGATTGTTGTTCCAGGAACATCTTAATGTGTTGATAAATATAGGTCAGGTACGTTTCCATCATGAACTATGACAGTTTTCATGCTCATCACATAGCTTAGCAAGGATGGGAACATTCTGAGTAATAACACATCATCTTGAGTAAGTTGTTATTATGTTTTTTTTTGTAAAACTTTATTTTATGGTTTCACTTATCAGTTGCTTATTAGCATGCATGTAGAATATTAGCCCTTTATTATTGATAATAAGCACATATTAATGCCGAATCATACCCAATACCTAAACTTAAAGGAACAGTTCACCCAAAAATGTAAACTCTGTCATCATTTCTTCACCCTCGAGTCGTTCCAGACTATTATGAGTGTCTTTGTCCTGCTGAAGACAAAGGGACATATTGTGAAGAAAGTTAGTAACCAGACTGTTTTGGTCACCATAGACTTCCATAGTGTTTTTTTTCCAACTATGGTGACAGAATATCTTTGTGTTCTGCAGAACAAAGCAACTTTCGCTACGGTTACGCCAATCGTTTACACTAATCTGAAACTTTCATGGTCGGAAACCGAGACTTTTAAAAGTGCTGCAGAGCCTGTTTTAGTCTGAAAACACAGGGGTTGTGTTTCAGTGGAAACAGAGCAAACAGAGACCTCTGAAACAAGCAGACTCAATAATAATACATCTATTAATACATTAGGGTTAACCCTAACCTGACCCTGCACGGATGTTTGCGTTGTGTAGTGTAACCAGAGATGGTTTCTGAAGCGGTGTAAACGAGGATTTCATTCTAGTGCACCATTGCTTTCAATATGCGCTGTATCTTAGCTAGCGGTTGATCCATGCTGGTTGTGATTATGACATCAGTGTTCAGACCCGGTCTTCCTCTGAGCTCTTGAACACGGCCAGCGCTGCTCTCCAGACTCAGAGATCCAGATCCGCTCAGATTCCTGCTGCATTTGTGCAGCACACGGAGCAGAAGAAAGCGTTTATCTGCAGCGCGCCGGAACGCCGGACAGCTTCAGACGTGTCGGGAATGTGTGGAAGAAGCCCTGCTCTTGTTTCTCTTCTGTAGATTAATCCCCTCCTGATGCCCCTGAGATCTGAACCCACTCCTGACGAGCCTCAGGGAACCAGCTTCGTCAGGAACAACACTCTAACGCTCAATAAAGAAAGCTGCATTAGCATTACTTCACAAAGACAGAAAGCAGGCCTGAAGGAGCCAGAGACGGTGAATGAGAAACAGCTGCTGGAGCGAGATCAGATCCAGAACACCAGCGCCGCTCTCTCTAGACCTCCACTACTCTCTGAACAAACATCTCTCAGGATTAACTGAACGAACTTGATTCATATATATCATGTCCTAATAATTGTCCCATACAGTCGATACATTAGTCAGGAGAAGCACAGATCCTCATTATTGTAGTGACAGCTGTCATGTGTTAAACGTACGGATCGAATCATCAGGACACTGTTTGGTTGAACATAATGTAGGCCTCGAGAACCAACAGACACACAAAGATCAGCTCTTTCAGAAGTCAATCATCATAAAACAACAACACCAGTATAATATAGCCCCATGATTTGTTCATGCTGCAATGCATGCTGGGAACTCTCAAAATGTTTCACCAACTTGAAATTCTTCGTTCGGCAAACTCTGTTCGACTAGTCTGACATGGGTTTAATGTGGTTTCAAGAAAATTATATTTCCTAATATTTGAGACTCAAAAGGTTTCATAAACTAGAAAATATGTAGTTGCTGGTTCTTGTTTTAGTTTTTTCCCTAACATATGATCCTACATCTGACTACTTTTAACTTTTCTTAAACTGGTACTCATTTTCAAACCTGTAAAGGGTTAATCTTACAGCAACATTAAATGATTCAATTATTATAAATCAGACTTCATCAGATCTTTTTTTTTAATTTTAAGATCTTTGTAAGATGATGATCACAAGATCTATTTAAAAAAATAAAGCTTATACACAAACCCAAATAGCAAAACAAGTAAATATTCTCATCAGATGAAACACCATGTTCATAAGTTTTTTTTTTTGGATTAGTCACATTTATTTTGTAGGTCTAGTTAAAATACCTAGGCTAATTCCGTTAAATAAAACCAGTTACTTCCCAACACTGACCGTAATTATGGGGATTTCTATCTATCTATCTATCTATCTATCTATCTATCTATCTATCTATCTATCTATCTATCTATCTGAACACCGACAAAATGATAGCAGTAACGTTAAGTGTATTAATTATCACCTCATCTCTTTATGACAAAATAAAAACGCGAGATGATCACAAACAGAGTCTCTCTAATCATTGACAGATGATTGAATAATCCGCCCACTGATCAATCAGATCATCATCATCATCTTCTTCATCACGCCAACTCTAAACTGAACCTTAACTAACCCAGATATCGAGGACTAACTTTGATCTCCCACATAAAGAAAGCGAGCTGAAGACATGTACCTGCTCGTGTCGCGTGCAGCACCAATAAAACGATCAGCGACTTCATCATCATCTTCCTCATCCTCCCCGTCAGCTGCACCGGACCGCGCGGCGCTCGCGAGGCGTGTGTGTGCCGCACCTGGATCCCGACAAAACCTGGAGGAGAAGAGAAGTCCTGCAGACAGACAGACAGACTGCTGGAGTTTATCTGCTCTCTCTCTCTCTCTCTCTCTCTCTCTCTCTCTCTCTCTCTCTCTGCTTTCAGATGTTGCTCAGACACTCGATACAAACTGACGGATCTTCAGAAGCATTTTAACACAAGATACACCTGATAACTTCATCTCACCTGACCTCTGTTAAAACTGTTTGCTACTAATAAACATGGTCTCTTTCACCAAGATTGGAATCATAGCTACGAGAACTATACATATATCATTTGTTAAAACAAAATAACTTCGTTCTGATTTTACTTAATCTTTTTAACATTTAATAAAGATTTTTAACAACAACAACAACAAAATCAGCGCTTTTTCCTTTCTGCCGAACAGAAGACTTCACAGGAGAATAAAACACGATTAATGACATTCATAAAACCTCTCCTGTCGCTGATGGGAAAACATTCCCTGATCATACATCAAAACCAATGCAGCTCATTGGAACAAATATTACTGTAAACATGAACGAAAACAGCTTCTTAGTTTTCTGCATGTCATTAATTCACGATCATTTTACAGGGACTTTTTGAGGAAAATGTCATCATAAAACTCACAATGCAAAAAATAACTGTCCGAAAATAATTTCAGCATGTCTGTGTTTTGATCTGGCACGGATCAGATATGTTCTTGACAGTTTGTGTGATCAGATTCACAAACTTGATTCGGTTCATTTGCACTTTTCTTCCCGTTTGCTTCTAAAGAAATCATAGGCATCTAGAAGCCATCAGAGCTCAAACAATAGCTTATAATTAATAAATGTCCTATTTCATAGGCTTTAGTGAAACATACAAACTCTTCAGAACCGCACCCCATATCACCAGCCGCCTCACACACACACACACACACACACTCTCTTAAACATGCTCGAACAAGATGGTAAGCTGTCCAACTAATAAAATAAAATGTGCTCTGGCAGATTCCAAATTCCTGCTTGAAGTGAGCCTAAGGGTCCACACACACACACACACACACACACACACTCACACTCATTCATGTTGGTGATGAATCGCTCTTTTCCAAACCTTTGACTATTTTCTCCAAGAAATGCCAAGTGTTTTATTTTGTGAAGGTGAGGTCAAAGGTCAACCCCTGCAGCTGACCTGACCTTGACCTCTTGACCTAATCAAGTCATCTCCTGCATCAGCAGCTAGATAAATCACGGGAAAGAAATAAGTGAGAGACGTTATACTGTGTTGAATAAACATTTATTCCTGCTTGAATGGCATCAGCGTGTCACAGCAGTAGGCTACCTGTGTGTGTGTGTGTGTGTGTGTCTCCACAAAGATAGGAATACCAGTAAATGTTGATCTTGTGGGGACATTTGTTAGGTCTCCATGAGGAAACAAGCTTATAAAACATACAGAATGAAGTTTTTTGAAATTCTAAAAATGCAGCAAGTTTCCTGTAAGGGGTAGGTTTAGGTGTAGGGTCAGTGTAGGACAATACCACATACAGTCTGTACAGTAGAAACACCATTACACCTATGAAGAGAGAGACCCCACAAGGATAGCAAACCAGACGTGTGTGTGTGTCTTTCATTGGTTTCCATGTGTTCTTTCTCTCAGTGCTCCTCATGTTCACAGCTGAGAATGAGTTTGTGTTTGTAACATCCTCAGGGGTCTTTCAATAAAAATGACGACAATAAAAATTCAACCTTCAAATATAAATATAAAATAATTCATAAAAAATAGCTCATATGAGTAGATGAGTAGAGTTTTTCATGTCAGTTTATAATTTTATGAAAATAAAACGATGGGGTTTTGAAGAAAATCACTAAACAAACATGACATCACCAAAAATGAAGACGTGGTTATTTCAGATCCTGCACGTCCAAAAGTCCTCTAAATCTGGATTATGCTGATTATAAAAGCATCAGGAAACGAAGCGTCCTCGTGTTCAGTGTAGTGAAGTGACCGCTGGGTGGCGCTATCAGCCTGATACTCCGACTATACCGCTACAGTCTTTACAGTAATAGTGCTCGGTTGTACTAACACTAGCTCCTTAACTATCAGTCTTGAGCAGGTGGTTTGGGAAGATTGACCCCCCCCCCCACTCCACCCCCTGCGTGCGCGCTCCCGTGCTGATCCGCGGACAGAGAGCGCGCTGGAGAGGCTAGAGAGAAGTATATAAGAGTTCCGTTACTCCGGTGAAATCATGGCAACCGAGGGACAGAGAGTGGTGCTGATCACCGGCTGCTCGTCCGGTATCGGGCTCGCGATCGCCGTGATGCTCGCGAGAGACGAGATGAAGCGCTACTACGGTAAAACAAGCAGCGTTAATATCACAGACTATACAGCTCGATATACTCAGCGCGAATCATCAGCGTTTATGGAGAAAATACCACATTAAAGTTATCGTTATCTTATACAAGACAACAAACAACCCTACAGATACAGAAATATAGCGTCAGAAAGACTTTAAGATCGCTTTAAGATCTGTGAATATAGAAGAAAAAAACTCCTTGACAACTAACCGTAATGCTTATTAGAATCAATAACTGACATGAAAATAAAGCTAAATAGAACCACTAATAGCAAAAACTAATAAAATGGCAAACACCTACCCAGATAGCACAGGTACGTCTCCAAAATGTCTGTTAAAGATTTTACAGTTCATACACACTCAGTTTTACACACATTCTAAATCATAAACATCTTAAAGACATCTAATAGACGTCTATTTGACATCTAAAAGGAGATGAGCAAGTGCAGATGTCTCCTAGATGTGCGTGTGCTATCAGGGTAACAGTTGGCAAAGATAAAATGAAAGCTGATATCATATATCATATACATATATATCGTATGTGCGTTAATACATTAATAGAGTCTAGTTTAGAAATAATATTAAACTGACAAGTCATCGGATTACTAGAAGACATAGGAGCCAATGATGCCAGAAACCCTTATGGATAATAGAGGATCAGATCTGATTAATTAGAGACAGAATAAATCCCTGAGATGTGCGTTGGATCATGTAATATCTGCAGACAGAGATGCACACGAGTGTGTGTGTGAGTGTGTGTGTGTGTGTGTGTGTGTGTGTGTGTGAGTGCTGAGCAGGCCTTTATCCCTGATTAGCGTAACATGCTGTAACACATGTCAGAACTAAACCCAGTGACCCACACACAGGTTCCATGACGAAGCTTTAACATCCACTCAATGCTTCACTGCAGAAAGGTCCTTCAGATGATTCACAGGAAGAGTACTCTTCTCCGAATGGTCCGTTGGGGAAACCAGAACGGCTATTCTATGGAATCTGTGAGGATACAGACTGGAACCTAGAGCTTTACAGACTTCTGTTCGTGTTAGACTAGCAGGAGCCCTAAAACATCCATTTAAACCTTTAACCTTACAACAAATCTGCATGATGTTCAGGATCAAGGTTCAGGGTTTAACCCTATGACGGTACTGATCCCTCAGACGGCTTTATCTTCATCCTGTACGCACACACACACACACACACACACACGTGTTACATGTCATTAGATTGATAATAAGCGTCATGATTCGTCAGTGACAGAGATTAATGCATGGTGACCTGTGTATGAATCCTTTCAGCTGTCATCAGATCTTTAACTCTTCTTGTGTTGCGTCTTATATTGATGTCATTGTGTGTTTAGTACCCACGTGCCTGGGTCAACATCTTTCTTTGTGATTAACGGATCGGGGTGCATTTCCCGAACAACAACGCAACTCGCTGATAAACCACTATAGTATGATGCATTGTTTTGGAAACGAACTAGCTACACACGGTCGCATCTCAGTCGTTTGAACCACGTTAGTTCAGCAACATAGGGCCATTGTTAATGACGTCACACGCATGTCGTGAAGATATACCTT
>JAUCNO010001122.1:0-11381 GCA_032353835.1 Enteromius viviparus | reverse complement strand
GTGTGTGTGTATGACCAGGTGCTGGAGGGTGAGTGTGTGTGTGAGAGAGTGTGTGAGAGAGAGAGAGAGAGAGAGAGTGTGTGTGTATGACCAGGTGCTGGAGGGTGAGTGTGTGTGTGAGAGAGTGTGTGAGAGAGAGAGAGAGAGAGAGAGAGTGTGTGTGACTCCAGAGTGACGGCCGTGTCTCTTTCAGACCTGAACTCTCGTGAGCAGGAGACGTTTCAGCCGGTGCACGTCATTAATGTAGATATTCAGGACAATCACGAGGAGGCGACGCTCGGAGCGTTTCTGATCTGTGAGCTGTGTCAGTGTGTGAGTACAGTCTCCTGCAGCAGTAACACATCCTCAAGAGCACTGGAAAATACACTTGAGTTCAAGTCTTAAAACAAACCCAAGAAACTGTTCTTTGATGAGGTTTTATTTCCTGATATATAGACTCCTCAATATTTCAGAGCGGCAGAACTAAATAATCAAACAAGTCCGTCTCAGTCAAACTCTAATCTTCAAACAAGGCCATTTGTTTTTCCAAGAAAGTTATTTGTAGTCAGCTAAAGTTCAGAGCGGACCCTGATTGTGTTTAGCTCTTATACTGTACTTCACCTGCAGATGATGAACTAGATGAAGATCAGGCTTACTGTACTTAATAAAGCCATACAAAATAACCAATTTAACTGAAATAAAAGGATGATTTATATATATTTTCGTACTCCTAATTTTATTTTTTATCCAACCTTTATTCCAGCTGAGAGCTTAAATTAAACCTGAATAAAAACATCCAGACAGAACGATGAAAGTCAGCAAATTAGATTTAGTCATTGTTATCCAAATCAACACGAGAGCAAAGTCTGAGCTCCTCTAACACTGAACACAGACTAAACTGAAGAGCTGTTATTTACACACAGTGTTCTTGCTTATTAGGTTTTAAAATATAAATCATAATATTAGAAATGTTAATGGTTATCTTTATCATTTTAATTCAAAGGTTTTACCAGATAATGGTCAAATAAAACAATTTTAAAAAATTAATTAAAACTAAAATAGTTTCTTAGTGATGCAAAAATAATAATAAAATAATATGTAAATTGTGGTTAAATCGTAAAGCAGTACTTTGATGGATCTCAGTACAGAAGGATTAGAATAGATTCAGCTAAAGTTTATCAAGAGTCACGTATTTCATGTTCTGCTCTAATTCTAAAACTATTCTAAACATATTCACATTACATTTTTACAAACATGTCACACATCCGTTCACGAACTTTAATAACGCTGTTTTGATCATTCCAACACAATCTGTCATATCCAGAAGAAGTACAGTAATTCATCTGTGCGATGGTTCTGTGTCTCAGATTCAGCACACGGACGACATGGAGAACGAGATCGACGAGCTTCTGCAGGAGTTCGAGGAGAAGAGCCACCGGCCGTTCCTTCACACCGTCTGCTTCTACTGACCACGCTCCATTCACGCACAAACTGACGCGACGCGGCTGCAACCCTGCCGCTGGCGGTCGCGCGTCTCTCTCTCATTCTGTTTACCGCCAACACAGACCTCAGACGGAAGATCGCCCCACGGCGCTACGCTAACCCTGGCGGTTTGGTTTCGGTGACGTTGACTTTGAGTGCTGTAAACGGAACTGAAGGAACATCGCGAGAGAGCAAACGGTTCTTGGGCTGTCGCGAGAACCTGCTTGGAGCGTTTCGGATTCGTTAGCGATTAAACCCTAACGAGTCTGCTCCAGCTGGACTATATCTGATCACGTTTATTTAGAGGATGTCATGTTTCGTAACTCTGGCGGACGGGATGCGTTATTCTTTTGGTTTTCTCATGAATTTATTTCGTATTATTTAAAGATGGGATTTGATACCTCTTTTGTTTTTCTTTGATTTTGTAAATGAAAAGATGATTCTATAATTGTACCTGAAGCAGCCCAGAGTGCCTGAAATTATTCTTTGTAAATATTGCGCTATAAATGAATGAATGAATGAATAAAGCAGCGATGAGTCTCGGTGCTGGTTTCTCTGTGTTGAATAGCATAGTGTTACATTTACTATTAAACTGGGAGATTACTTCAGATACGCTATCAGATTACAAGTTACCGCTTTTTAAATGTAACAAGTTACTATATTAATGTAACAAATTACTAATTTAGAGCAGTCCATGCTATTTAAATCACTAAAATATGTGTGTTATCCTCTTTGTAATGTTAACATTTTTGTAACAGTAATATCACATAGGTTACAGTAATTTTGTAAATTATGTAAATATGTCACTGTAAACATGAACTAACGCTATTAGTTTAAGAAATGTACTGTTCATGTAATTAACTAATGTTAACAAATAACACCTTATTGTAAAGTGTTACCATAAATAATAGTTGTGTGAGTAACGTGTAAAAAGTGAAAGTGTAGTGATATAGCAGAGTCTACAGTAATACTGAACTCATGATTAACAGAAGACACGTCTGTAGAAACGATCTCAAGAACGATAGAAATAGTGACGACCAATCAGAATCCAGCTCGCGCACTTAAAGCGGCAGACGACGAACCCGCAGCGCGCGCTTGGAATAAACAACGTTTTCGTCCGTTTGTGTGAACGCTAATAACGGTCCAAAAAACCGCTGTGGCATAACGGTACGTTAAACAAGAAAAGAAAAAAGTACATGTGGCCGCGATGTAAAGCGTGGTATTACCATGGTATTTCCGCGCGCGTCTGATATTCCAGATGAGCATGACGCAGGAGCTTCTCATTAAGCTAATGGACTGATCTGAGATCTGATACAACACATCAGATCACTTACAGATCCGACCCGAGCGCGTCTGTTTCTCTACCAACATTGAGCGAAGCGCGAGCCGCAGGTGACGCATCTGATGCTCCGAGGAAGATGACGCGGGCTCGCGGCGTGTGAGGAAGATGATGTTGATGGTGTCTGGAGCGGTTCTGGTGCTGGTAAGAAGATCTGTGTGAGGATTGATTCTGCTGGGGAATTACGTAACTCTGTGTCTGTGCGCGCGCACGCTGCGGCTGAACTTTACTGCTAATGAAGTGTGGTTTTCTGTGGAGAGGCATGCTGGGATGCGGTGTTGAGCGCTGATCGCGGGGAAATGGCAGTAGTTGTGCTGTTTTCCAGGCCGTCGTCTGTATGTCCGATATGAACGCGCTGCTGGACCGATTTCACAACTTCATCCTGCCGCGCATGCGCGGACCGGAGCGCGTGTGCCACTGCACCTGCGGCAGGTGAGACGCGCTTCCCTCGCATTCACTGAGCTCGGAACACCCGGCTGCTGGAGCCCGATTTCAGCTTCCCAGAACGTTCTTTTTTACGGTTTCATTTGTGTTGACCAGAAAAGTTTTCCAGAACGTTAGTTTTTGGTTTGCAGAACGTTATTCTAGTGTAATGTTCCCCATGATTAGTCTGGAAAGTTTTTAACAGAAATATAGTGTTAGTTTTAGGTTTGTGTAACTTTACTGTAACATTAGTGTAATGATTTTGAAGTCCGAATCATCCAGCACACTCACGATCAGGAGGCGTGGAAATGATGCGTATTATAAGAAGCATGTCTTGTATCGGTACTCCAGACACCAATTAAACCCAGACAGCTGAACTGAGCTGATTAGAGTCTGTCCTCAGCGATGTTCTGTGGCTCCCAGGCAGCGTTTGGAGTACGTGATCCCGTACGAGGGCTCCGTGGGCTCCTCAGGGGCCGGCAGCGTGAGCAAGCAGGAGCTGGACCTGGTTCTGGGGCTCCTGATGGGCTTCTGCATCAGCTGGGTGCTGCTGTGTCTGGACGCGGCCCTGCGCTTCTGGAGGTCCAGCAGACACCAGGGTCAGTATGCTGTTAATACGTGAAGTCTGTCAGGTGTGTGTGTGTGTGTGTAACGCAGCGGTGTTGCTCCTCAGGCTCCGGCGGGTGTGTGTGGCGCTCGTGGCGCTGGGTGTCTCGTGTGTGTAACCTCCGGGAGCTGCGCAGACGTCTGCAGACGCGCCGCTGGACCGAGGACACCTCCAACAAACACAGACTCTGCCACAACGGCCGCCTCTGACCGCTGCGCCCGACTGACCCTCACGACCCGTGTGTGTGTGTTCAGTGTTTGTGTGATTACAGTGACTGGACATCAGTGTGTTTGTGTTTGATGCTCTCATGCTCACGGAGGTCTCTCTGTGGGAAGTAATAATTAAAAAAGGTTTCTCTACTGATGGCAAAAAACATACACGCTTTGAAATGAATCATACAGTAAATACTATAGTGTTACTGAAAAGTACTGAATTAATTAGTTGTAGCTGCTGTGGTAGACGTTACCCAATACTCTACTGACTAAAGAGTATACTATACTACAGTAAACACTAGCATTCGTTAACAAAGTGTTGTAAATTTACTAAAATACGGTTCAGAACACTGCAGTGTTTAGTCGACAGTACTATAGTATTTTAAATGGAGATATTTGACTTACACATATATTAGATATAAATGTTATAATGTTTACATTTTACAGCTTTCTTATTTTTTACATTTTGAAAGAGTTTGTAGGTGTTGAATTTCTGTCAAAATATATGAATAAAAAGTGTTTTACTTCTGAATCTGTGTGTTTTAAATGTAGCATACCTTAAATTGCTCTTGATAATACGTCATAAGCGGGAAAAACTACTCTTTTGTTTGAAACCTGGACATGATGTGGATTTAATAAATGTGATCGTCCCAGATCAATCAGAATGATGTCAGTATTTTATGAAATCTGTTTGCAAGACAGTAATTGCTGGGGTACTGTTTATAAACGAGTCTCGAGATTAAATATTCATACTGCAATATTATCGTGCCTCAACAGTCAATATAAAGACAGAATTAATTTACAAATCTCCCGAATACACAGATTATTAATCCAGCGCTTCTGCGGAACCAGTTCTGTGTTCCCTTACAGAAATGGATTATGGATTCATGAATTATGAATATCGCAGAATGACACGGATGTTGTTGAACGCGGGGCTTTTATTCTATCTCGCGCGGAAGTGGCTCTCGAGCGGAGGGGCTTTTATTTTCCGGTAGCGGAAGTGCGGTGATGCGTCGGCTGTGTTTCGGTAATGATGGCGGATAGTAACGATCAGTATGAGTCGGTTCTGTGCGTGAAGTCAGAGGTTCATGTTTACCGGATCCCGCCAAGAAGCTCCAACCGCGGATACCGGTGAGACTTAACTAACGTTATCTTAACCAGGATTCACCCACGCGCCGATCATATGATGCTCCTCTCACTCCGAGTTCCTGATTCACTAAACGGACTTTGATTACGATTGTTGATCTGCTGTTTGATTAAATCAGCCGCTTCCGTTATTGTTCGATCACGTGATGGCGTTAATAATGTTTTGACGCGCATCAGAGTAACTGCTGTCAGCAACACAAACTCACAGATCACGAATAACAACGAGCTGCTCATGAATATTAATGAGCGACACATGAATATGACAGATTTCCGCACAGATTAGACTGATTGCAGTAAACACTGATGCAGGAGAGCGAACTGTGTGAATGTATGTGTATTTTAACCCTTTCCAACAATGACTGTGTGATTCTGAGGCTGAGGGACCGATGCTCCAGGAGAAACCAGGCCTTAAGAACTGCATGAAAACTTTTGAACTCTACAATTTAAGTTGTTTAGTCTTCTGGGAAACATTTAACTATCTTCTGAAGAGCAGTAATAAAAGAGGAATGTGTGATTTATTTAGGCAAAATAAGAAAAACGTGCACATCTCCATTCTGTTCAAAAGTTTTCACCCCCCGGATCCTTCGCAGCAGTGTGTGTTTCAGCAGAGCGTGGTGTGTTGATGTTTCTGTGTGTGTCAGGGCGGCGGACTGGAAGCTGGAGGAGCCGGCGTGGAGCGGACGCATGAAGATCACAGCCAAGGGGAAAATAGCCTTCATTAAACTTGAGGACAGAAACACAGGTGAGCTTCACTCTCTTGTCTCGCTGTCACGAGTGTGTGTGTGTAGTCTGACGTGTGTGTGTGTGTGTGTGTGTGCAGGCGAGCTGTTCGCTCAGGCTCCGGTGGATCAGTACCCAGGGAGCGTGGTGGAGGCCGTCACCGACTCCAGCAGATATTTCGTCATCATGATCGAAGACGGAAACGGTTCGCCACTAAAAACAAGCATCTGTGTTTAAATCATTCAGAAAGACACTTACAAATATTTTGCTCAGGATGACAATTACTTGCTTTTACTGAATATATTTTACTATTTTACTAAATAATATTTTTGTTTATAGTTAAATGTATTTATTATTAATTTATTTTCTTGCACTGCCAACATTTAAACCAGCAAAAATGAAAAGACACTGCTACTTATTCTGTGACGATAAAGGAAATACACATTTCCTGCGTTTCCTTTCTATATTTGTCTATTTATAATTCATTATTTACATCAGCATAATAAAACTGTACTTCTGTATGAATTATTAATGCAGCATAATAATTGCGTCACAGTAATTTACGAAGGGTGTGGTTGTTTCAGGGCGTCACGCGTTCATCGGCATCGGTTTCGCTGATCGCGGAGATTCATTTGATTTCAACGTGGCGCTACAGGATCATTTTAAGTGAGTGATTCAGTTTGACCTTTGACCTGCACGATGAGCTTGTTTCCTGTGCTGATGTCATCATCCCGTCACAGGTGGGTCAAACAGGAAAGTGAACTGGCCCAACAGGAAGCGGCTCATGTTTCTGCACCGAAGCTGGACTTGGGATTCAAAGAGGGTCAGACCATCAAGATCAACATCGGGGTGAGAGAGAAGCGGCCTGGATAGATCCACATATACTCTAAATACATCAACTCACACACACACACTCTCTTACACACTCTTTCACTCACTCCCACACACACCTTTCTCTCTCACACACACACACACACCTCTCTCTCACAAACACACACTCACACACTCTCTCGCACTCACTCTCACTCACACTCTCTCTCACACACTCTCACTCTCTCACTCACACTCTTACACACTCTCTCTCACACACTCTCTCACTCACACTCTTACACACTCTCTCACACACTCTCACTCTCTCACTCACACTCTTACACACACTCTCTCACACACTCTCTCACTCACACTCTCTCACACACTCTCTCACTCACACTCTTACACACACTCTCTCTCACTTACACTCTCTCTCTCACACACACTCTCTCACTCCCACTCGCGCACACACAGGTGTTGAGTTGTGTCTCTCTCTCACACACACTCTCACACTCACTCTCTCTCACACACACTCTCTCTCTCACACACACTCTCTCTCTCACACACACACACACACTCTCTCTCACACACACACACTCACTCTCTCTCTCTCACACACACACTCTCATACTCTCTCTCTCACACACACTCTCTCTCTCACACTCTCTCACACTCTCATACTCACTCACACACACTCTCATACTCACTCTCTCACTCACACTCTCTCACTCACACTCGCGCACACACAGGTGTTGAGTTGTGTCTCTCTCTCTCTCAGAACATGAAGAAGAAGGACACGGGTGGCGCAGCAGGGAAGTCTCGAGCGATGGGCGGTGCTTTGCTTCCTCCTCCACCCGGGATCAAGCCCTCCGCTCTGGTTCCTCCGCCCACAGCGCAACAGACCACGCCCACCGCCCCGCCCAGCTCAGGTAAGAGTGACACACCTGTGTATTGATCAGTGCCATCTGTGGGTGTGGCTAATACAAGCTCCTCCTCTACAGCAGGGCTACTGGACTTTGGAGACTCCGCCCCTGTTGTGGCCCCGCCCTCTCAGGACATGTGGGGTGATTTCACGGCTGCAGGCTCCGGGTCAGTATGAATCAAGCGATTAATCGCAATCCAGTTTGTGAATATATCTTATCTTTATATATTTCATATACATGCCTGTGTATTTCTATACACACACACGTGTCTAATGTAAACAAACCTGTGTGTGATGTGCTGGACAGGTCGGCGCAGGACTCGCGGTCAGGATGGGTGCAGTTCTAGCGTTTATAAAGGGAAGCCCTGACTCTCGGACGCTGTTTTCTATGCAATCCTGTGCAGCTGCTGAGCTTCAAACACATTTCTCGTCAGATGTTCGATGAACGTCATCAGTATCGTCTCTCGTTCACCTTTAAAGCTGAAGCGTGTCACGATCAGGACCGTTTACGTTTCCAGAACACTCGCCCTCAAACCCGCAGAAGTGACCAGAATCCAACAATAGAGAGTTCTAGTGTTTACAGGAAGTTGGTGAAGAGACTTCCTCACAGACACGCTTCAGCTTTAAATCTCTGGGTGGTGTTGGTTTGGTGTTTTAATGTCAGTAAGGTTTCTTTTAAGGTTCCTGGTGTTTTATCCGTGACCTGTCTGGCTCTGACTGCTGCTTCCACTCAGGTCAGGATCTGAAGAGCTTGTTTTATGTGTGTTTGTGAGCAGATGATTTTTCACACTATATATTTTTAACTAACCCCAGACTTTATTCGCTTTATTTTTCCAGGCGATTACAGATTTATTCTTGATATTGTCAGTAATTAAAGTCTGAATCTTTCCTTCAAGTGCCTTTATAAAACACCTGTAGAATGTACAAATGATGGTTTCTATATATATATATGAATAAACCTTTTCCTTACATACAGCGTCAGCTTCTTATGGAGTATTGTACAGGTTCATTCGATTTAATAAATAGCCACTAAATGTGACACAAGCTCCACTTCCTACCTGCTCAGGTAAAATACTTCCTGTGTTTGTTCTGTTAGTTAATAACTATGTCAAACTATAGTGTGTATGTGATATGGAAGCTAGGTAATTCCACTTTTCTTTTTTTCACACAATTCTGACTTTTCTGAGTTCTGAGTTTACGTTACACAACATAAACTCAAATATATAGGTATTGCATCTTTTTTTCTCAACACTTTAACTATATATCTGGAAAACGTTATATCTCTCACAGCTGTGAGGATGACGGTTTCCACACACACATATGTATGTATATGTTCTTATTAGCATTAGCAGTAATTAAACATGAGTGCGGTTCCCATGGCTGTGTTGTGTTGTGGTTTCAGGTGTGAATGAGAGCTGATTTGTCAGGTGAGTTTGTACACTAGCTCTATTAAACGTTAATCACAATAAATACCGCCGTAGATTAGAATTAATTCACTTAATGAGATGTCTTTACAGTTATTCTCATGTTGAACACAGAAGTGCTCGTCTGCGGTCTAATATCTGAAGTGAATCCCGGTTGTTCAGTTCGGTGATTTGAGGTCTTTTATATGCGCGGGAAGTACGTGTGACCCCGGAAAGAGTCCAGACTGAGCCTCACACACACAAACTCTAACATTATTAGCACACAAACTCTTCCCTGTGGAGAATAAAGCGCGTTTAAAGCGGATTTAATGCCGTTCTGCCGGTAAGATCCCGCGGGATTTCTCCCGCTCGGCCGTGATTTGTGTTTAATGCGTTCGCGGAGGAACCGGTGAAATATTAATAAATGTGTTCGATCACTTCTGGTCATGACTGTATTAACATTGTATGTTAATTAATGCTGCCATAAAGCGTGTCGTCACGAGTCTTTACGTGTTTCTGGGGGGTTGTGTGACGTGTTTTACGTGTTTAAAGATGTAACGTTACGTACAAAATAAGATCTGAAAAACATTAATCAGAATAAAACCACACATGTTATAAAAACACCTGAATGTATTTCTGATAGACGTCTCGCGGTGAAAGGGAAGGAGTTTAGACGCAGTTCCTGTGAGGTTTAAATACTGTAACGTTATCGTCCCTGAACGCGTTCATCACGCTCGCGTTGCGTCACCTGAAAACCCACAAGCAGATAAATATATTAATCTGAGATCCATACATGATATATTATATAAATGTGCGTCTCGTTTTGAGTAATTCTGTATCGTATTGTCTGCCTGAATTTCTGTTGATGGGGGGTACTTTGTGTTGATGGGGCTGTTGTCATGGTGATGGGGTAGTTAGTACCGTTTCAGTGTGGAATGATAAATGTTATTAGTTGTTTTATTTTAGCTTTCTTTTGTATGAGTTATTATGAGCTATGAGGTATTTTGTGAGTTTATTGTCGCTGTTTCAGTTTCTCTTTTGAAAGTACCTGCGCATGTAATCTCAGTCAATCTCATTAAAGCCCCTCTCTCTCTCTCTCTCCCTCTCTCTCTCTCTCCCTCTCTCTCTCTCTCTCTCTCTCTCTCTCCCTCTCTCTCTCTCTGTGTGTGTATCGGTGTCTCTCACTCATTCCGTCTCTAGCTCTCTCAGTGTGTTCACGGCTCTGTTCAGGACGGCTCGGAATAACGGGATTATGATCAGGATTCGTTTATGAAGTGTGTTTCTGTTAGTGAACGCGCGAAACTCCACGTGATTCGAACGCCCGAGCGGCGCGAGTTCTGTGATTTTGAATTTGAACGTGTTTTTGCTGTGATTCGAATGCTTCCGTTATCTCGAGTTCGTCATGAGCGAGTCTGAAAACCTCGAGGCGGTGATTCAGGTGCAGTTCATTTATTTCATTCTGCTTCTACTTCATTATTATAACAACACACAAACATGGGCGGGAAAACAGATTTCTATTAGAAATTGCTAATAATAAAAATACAAAAAAACGTGAAAGAATACAAAAATATTAATATAAACGCAAACATAAAAGTAGAAAGACTGTAATAGTATTTGGTCTGTAAAGCCTAATCCAAAAATCCCCAAATATAATTTTTGTGCTTGAGTTGTGTTGGATTAATTTTGTGGCATTAGTTGTGTTGTTTAATGTTGTCGCGCTAGTGACTCCGCAGGTGTGTGTTCTGATCTGATCTAAATATACAGCAGATCACCACTGAGACCATCTGCTGCAGACACACACTGGGACATAATAGCATTCTGTGTGTGTGTGTGTGTGTCAGAGGCTGGAGGAGAGCGTCCTGTCTGAGGAGAAGAGGCTGACGGTTCGAGGAACTTCTCCAGATGAACCTGTGGCTAGTTTACCGTCCCGTGTGCGAGAGATCGTCTCCAGAAACCTGAGCGACGGCGGTGAGACTCCGTCCCTGAGATCCACACACCCAACACTGGATATCTGTCTGTCTGAAATCTGTGTCTCTGTCTGATATCTGTCACTCTGTCTGATGTCTGTCTCTGTCTGATATCGGTCTCTGTTTGACATCCGTCTCTCTGTCTGATATCCATCTCTGTCTGACATCCATCTGTCTGTATGAAAACTGTCTCTCTGTCTGATATCTGTCTCTGTCTGATATCTGTCACTCTGTCTGATGTCTGTCTCTCTGTCTGATGTCTCTCTCTCTGATATCTGTCTCTGTCTGATATCTGTCTCTGTTTGACATCCGTCTCTCTGTCTGATATCCATCTCTGTCTGACATCCATCTGTCTGTATGAAAACTGTCTC
>JAUCNO010001120.1:12964-31406 GCA_032353835.1 Enteromius viviparus | reverse complement strand
AAAATAACTGTTTTAACTGTTTACATTGAAAAATCACACCCCTACATATATGCAATAATGCTAATGTTTTTACCCAATATATTTTTTAATTATGACGATAAAAAAATATATCTCGTCGGCATATTGATTGATGATAAGTGTTTCCTATTTAAAACTACTGAGGACCCTTTGTACTCACCTAAATGACTACAAAGGTGTACCTTGATCGTCAAAAAAGTGACGAAAAAAGGTCTTGACCAAGCGTCAAAATGTTGACGAGTTGGAAGTGAGAACGTGTTGCAACATTGGCTGCAGCAACTTGCAAGCCCGCTGCTCAAATCCGAGGCCGAAGACTCATTCGGCCTCAGCCCATGACTTCACCTAGGCGGCTTCGATCACACTCTCCACCGCCTCAACAACATTCTCAGCCTTCACCAGCCTCATCTTTTACGTCAGCCTGTTTGTCAGTGCAGGCCTCTGAGAAATGGACAATACCGGCTTTGCACCAGGCCTTAGCCAAAGCTGGCGTTCGATTTTCGCCGTAAATCCACGAAAGCTGACTTATTTGCCTTATATAATCAACTCCAGCCAGGTACTATTAACAAGCCTAATGCAAGCTCAGCTAAAAGAAAGGAAAAAACTAAAAACTGTCTTACTCACTTAGGATCCGCAGGAGCCTCGGACTGATCCGCAGCAGACAAGCTCAATTCCTTCTGCCAGCCTCGGAAAGGCCACGGAAACCGCCACTAGTCAGATCTTCCTACTTCAAACCTCGGCCAGAGCCAGGCACAACTCGCCTTTTTATCAATCCTTCTATTCTTGTCCTAGACCCTAACTACGTACCTCAAACTCTCTGTTTTTCTCAGTCATACTGCCAGCCATTCTGCCCTCCCAACCCCTCTCATTGCGGGGAATTCAATGCGGGCAGATGTTATCGCTCCAAATGTAAATTTCTGCATGTGTGCAGTTTTTGTGGCAGCGCACATGCCAGATACGTGTGCTCGAACCAAAAAGTTCAAAATAAGAACACAAGAAAGTACTTGTTGACTCCTGTCAAATATTTCTAAAATGTCGACAGAATTATCTTGGTCGCCTCAAATCTCGCCGCGAACCCCTCATGCCCTCTTGCTGATCGAGACTAACAGCGAGACAGACGAGACAAATGGGAGCTCCCTTAAGTTAATTTCTTATTGTCTATTTTCAATCACAAATCTATTTTATAAACCATAATTTTTGCTATTTATAACGTGTGAATAAACCATCTGTTGTATTTTACAACTAAAACAACCGGATTGGTCTGTTATCACTATTTTAGTTTTGATTTCCTGACTCCTGACTCCAAGGATGTCTCCGGTCTTTGAGATCTCCACCCCTCCGCAAGACGGAATGCGACGCTGTGATCATCGGAGATTCTATTGTCCGGTACGTTCGTGCTGCCTTAGCTAAAGACAAAGTACACACACATTGTTTTCCTGGAGCTCACATTCTTGATGTTTCTGCACAGATACCTACGATCTTGAAGGAAGGCGAGAGCGTTGGCGCGATCGTCCTGCACGCGGGGGTGAACGACACCAGGCTGTGGCAGACGGAGGTTCTGAAAAGGGACTTCAGCAGCCTGATCGAGACCGTTTGCTGCACGTCGCCCATGACCAGGAACATCGTGTCAGGACCACTTCCCACTTATCGACGTGGGCACGAAAGGTTCAGTAGACTTCTGACTCTAAATAAATGGTTACTGTCATGGTGTAATGAACAGAAATTGGTCTTTGTTAATAATTAGAATCTTTTCTAGGTTTTTCTGTGCTGATGGCTTGCACCCCAGCAGAGTCGGAGCGGGACTGATCTCCAGGATGCTACGCTCCATTTGACTAGTAAGTACATTCTCAAATAATTGCTACGATGTCTTTTGTTCTGAACGCTTAGACGATAGTACTTGCACTGTCCAATGTATAAAGACTGTGTCTGTTCCCCGAATAGTGAGATCAAAACATAAATTTAATGCAGGATCTAGAAAAAATCTGATTGTATTTAAACCAGAAAAAAGCAAAATAGATGAACGGAAATCATTTTTAAAGCTTGGACTCCTAAACATTAGATCACTTGCACCTAAAGCAGTTATTGTGAATGAAATGATCACAGATAATTGTTTTGATGTTCTCTACCTGATGTATCTCATCTGCTCTGTGTACCCCTTACTTAATACACAGGATCTAGACAAAATGACTAGCAATATGTGCAGGGCCGGATTAAGATGGCCAGGGGCCCCCTGCGCTACCGGGTTGCTGTGGCCCCCTCTGCTGTCATATTTTCAGTCACACATTGTAAATGCTTATATCATTCGTCTCTGTTAATATGTTGTTTAACTGTAGCGTGAGTGAGGTGAGTCTGACATTACATTGAATGCGAATTTGCCTCACCCAATCAGCGTCTGCTTATTTAATTTGACCGATTGGGGTCATATAAAGCCTGTGCGTTGATCTGGCGATGAATTTGTGCACCATCTTCTCCAATACATTAGAAGCTGTTGCCCCCATCAAATTGAAAAAAGTTAGAGTTAAAGTTAAATATTCCTTCACAGTTTTATAGTAATGACTTTATGAATTTCTTCACTGATAAAATAGATAGCATCAGAAATACAATAACCAATGTAGATTCAACTGCGTCTAATATGTCTATTACTTTTATCACACCCAAAGAAAAACTGCAGTACTTTACCACTATAGGACAGGAAGAGTTAAATAAACTCATCATTGTATCTAAACCAACAACATGCCTATTAGATCCCGTACTGACTAAATTACTAAAAGAATTGTTACCTGTAGCAGAAGAACCGCTTCTCAATATTATCAACTTATCGTAATCTTTAGGCCACGTCCCTTAACCATTCAAGCTGGCGGTTATTAAGCCTCTTATTAAGAAACCACAACTGCCAGTGAACTGGCAAATTACAGACCCATTTCTAATCTTCCATTCATGTCTAAAGTTTTAGAGAAAGTTGTATCTGCTCAACTGTATTCCTTTTTGCAAAAAACATATATATCTATGAAGAATTTCAGGTTTTAGACCCCATCACAGCACAGAAACCGCGCTTGTTAAAATCAACAATGACTTGCTTCTTGGGTCAGAACAAGGCTGCATCTCATTGCTAGTTTTACATGATCTCAGTGCTGCATTCGACACCATAGATCATGACATACTAATAGATCGACTACAAAATTATGCAGGTATCCAAGGGCAGGCTATAAGATGGTTTAGATCATACCTGTCTGATCGCTACGACTTTGTTTATTTAAATGGGGAGTCATCGCCATTATCACAAGTAAAGTATGAAGTGCCACAAGGATCTGTCCTAGGTCCTCTACTATTTTCAATATACATGCTGCCCCTTGGTAATATTATTATAAAACAAAGGATTAATTTTCATTGTTATGCTGATGATACTCAACTATATATCTCAACAAGACCAGATGAAACATCTAAATTATTGAAGTTAACAGAGTGTGTTAAAAATGTAAAAGATTGGATGACGAATAATTTTCTGCTATTAGACAAGACAGAGATATTACTTATTGGACCAAAAAACAATACACAAAATCTTTTGACTTACAATTTACAATTAGACGGATGTCCTGTTACTTCCACTACAGTCAAAAGTCTTGGTGTTCTATAAGACAGCAACTTGTCTTTTGAAAGTCATATTTCTTATGTTACAAAAACAGCATTCTTCCATCTTAGAAACATCGCAAAGCTACGAAACATGTTAACCGTTTCTGATGCAGCTGGTTCATACATTCATGACCTCTAGACTGGACTCTCTTGTTGTTAGGTTGTTGCCAACCTGATTGTCTAGTGGCACTCCAGCTTTAGACTAATTCTGTGTGTTTATGTCTCTGCTTCACCCATAGACTTAATGAACTCTCGCCTCCACCCACCTCATGTGTTGTCCTGGTTACTCGTCTGTTCTCCACCCCTTCTAATCATTTTCACCTGCATAAATACCCCGGACTTCCTCATGTTCCTCGCTGATCACTGCGTGTGTGTCTCACCACCTCTGTAAGCGCTACCGTGTTTTCTCTGTCTTTTTGTTTAACTGGATTTGCTGTTGTTGACTTTGCCTGTTCTCGCTCTCTGCACTTGTCTCTGCCCTACCGGACTCTGTTTATCGATCGCCTGACCCTCTGCTTCGTCTTCGAATATCCCTCTCGCTCTTGCCTCTGACATTTCTGTATGCTGACATCTACTTTGCCTGTTTTTACCTTGATCTGTGAGTTAAGTAAAGGACTGTTTTCTAATGGGACTCGATCCGGAAGTCTTTGACTATGTGGACGCGGAATTAGAGGAAGACCCGGCATGGACTTTCACCGAGCAGATAGACGCGGTGCTTTTAACTTGTGGATTGACGTGGACAGTGGGTGAAGTGGATGAGAGGGGTTCTGGGCAACCTCATCATTGGTCAACGAGCGACCAATCCAATGTGCTGTGCAAGATCAACGTGATCTTTAAGCTCGCAAACAGCTCGCACTCTTGCTGCCACCTGCGAGTGGAATGAGCGCATGCTCTCTGCCCGTTTCCTAGAGGGACTCACATAGGACATAAAGAAGGAGATCCTTGTGAGAGAGCTGCCCGATTGACTGATTGACCTCGCCTCTTGACTGGATAGATCGTTTGATTTACGCCGGCGTGAGCGCCAATCCCATTAGGAGGGGGATCGACTGGCATGCTGCTTCTTCTTTCCCTGAGCCTATGCAGGTCAGAGGTCTATTGAAAAGGCCCTTTGCCTGTACTGTGTCGAGAAGGGGCATTTTGTCGCAGTCTGTCCAGTAAAAGACAGCGCTCGCCGGTAGACCAGAGGACAATACCACCTTACCAGCGACTTTACATCTTGGAGGTACTTTACATTCTTGCTTTGCGCTTATAGACTCTGGGGCACAGAGAACTTTATTGACTCTAAGTGGGCTCAGCAGTATAATATTCCTATTCAAAGTCTGACCGAACCTTTTGATATGTTTGCACTTAATGGGGCTTTACTAGCTCGGGTTCGAAGTGTAACTGCTCCAGTCAATTTAACTGTTTCTGGCAATCATTAAGAATCCATTTCTTTTTTTGTTTTTGATTTTCTTATGATACCCATTCTTTTGGGGCACCCTTGGTTAGTGCTGCACAATCCACAGTTAAATTGTGAAAAGGAGTACAGTGATGTCTTGGGGGGGTTCATGCCATGTTAAATGCCTGTTTGTGCCGTATCTCCTGTCTCATCTATTTCTGTTTTTCAGGAGGATCCTGGTGATTTGTCAGGAGTTCCTAACGAGTATCATGATTTGCGAGAGGTTTTCAGTCGGTCCCGGGCCGCCTCCCTGCCTCCCCATCGTCCTTACAATTGTGCCATCAATCTTATTCCGGGTCGCTCCCCTCTGCGTGGTCGCCTCTATTCTCTGTCGGCACCCGAGCACCGTGCACTTGAAACCTATTTAATGGAGTTGCTCGATACCGGTACCACTGTTCCCTCCACCTCTCCCGGGGGGGTGGGTTTTTTCATTGTTAAAAAGAAGAATGAATCTCTGCGTCCCTGCATTGACTATCGAGGGTTAAATGACATCACTATTAATAACCGGTACCCATATTCGTCTATTTAGACGATATTCTAGTCTTTTCTAAGACTCTGCAAGAGGCCTTTTTTCATGTTCGCCATGTCCTGCAAAAAAGGGTATGGAAATCTCTTCTTAATACCTGTGAGAAGATGTGTCGAGCTGCTAATCGCCGTCCTACTAAAGCCCCGCGGTATATCTGTGGCCAAAGGGTTTGGCTAGCTACACGTAATATACCTCTCAGGTCCACGTCACGCAAATTAGCTCCCAAAAGTATTGGTCCTTTCTCTATTCCAAAGTTATCTCTCCTGTAGCGGTCCGCCTACATATGCCTGACTATTTACGGCGCCTTCATCCGGTATTTCATGTCTCATGTATAAAATTCGTCATCCCCAGTTTCACCGTCTACCCCCTTGTCCCTTCTTACCTATAAGGCACTTAATGATTTAGCTTCTGCGTACCTAACTAGTCTTCTAAAACGCTACAATCCATCACGATCCCTAAGATCGCAAAACTCTGTACTGTTGGTAGTACCAAGGATAGCCACTAAAGAAGGTAGAGCTTTTTCACATTTGGCTCCCAAACTCTGGAACAGCCTTCCTGATAACGTTCAGGGTTCAGACACACTCTCTCTGTAGATTAAAGACACATCTTTTTAGCCAAGCATTCGAATAATGCATCTCAACTTTTCCTTCAGCTATATCTGATCAGATGTTCATTCTTAATCTTTTAGCTCTGGTTTAATAAATCTTCATTTTCTTGGTTTGAACAGCAGCTACACTAATTTTGTTCCTATTAGTTCTGTTTCTACCATGGGATTGTCATCCCGTGGTAACTAGGATTTCACAAGCTCCAGTTTGGATCCAGAACACTTAAGAAAAGATGATGCCAACCCCACAGAGGACTTAAGAGTATTCCAACCCTGAAACAACACACAGCACTACCAAACTCTGCTACTAATTTATAATGTTCCTTATCTGTTTGATTATGTCATTAATTGATCTTTACCTCAAATATATTCCATATCCACATGTACAAGCTGCTACTACATATACCGTAAAGCATTACCTTGGTGTAAAGCTGCTTTGCAATAATATGTATCATGAAAAGCGCTTTAGAAATAAATTTGAATTTAATTGAATTGAACAACAGCTTGTGTCCACCTCTTACTTCAGCAAAGACGCATTATAACATAACAGAAGAAAGGAATAATAATTTACCTCAAGAAGCGATATGCAAGCTGGTCCAGACACGGATCGATCACTCTCATGAGTAAGTCCTGTTTGTTTTTGTATTAGTTTGTGTGTTATAGTGTCAAAACCTGAACACATTTACTGGTTTTGTTTTTCCCCGAACTACAAACCTGACTGAAAGCCTTTTAAAATCGAGTGAAACATTTTGGATATGACAGGCTGTATGCTGTAAACAATAATAAATTGTTTCTCTGATAAAAATATATATACATTTACAATAATACAAAGCATGCGCAAAATCATACTATGTGTATACTACATAATGAATGGATGAATCCTAAACTACACTGATATTCTCTGGTAAAACAAGCTCCATAAATACTGATGGTGGTTATTTTTTCTTGATTTCAAAAAAAGAAGGAGCAAACAAATATGAGGTATTTACAGGGTTCTCCTGTTTTCAGGATTGACTCAAAGTCTGTTCGACACCTCTGTAGTTAGATCAGTGTGCTCAATAATGTTTCTTCTTTATTATGTATATTTTAATTACACTGTTGTAACTAAAAAACTTCTCACATTCTTTCTACCTGCCTTATCTGTCACTGTCACTAATGGGCCATTATGGGAGGGGTCTTTGTCTCTTCAGGTGAGAATCACTGAATATTAATGGCAATTCTCACGCCCTCGCATACAGGCTTTCAGCCTCAAAACAAATATTTTAAAAATTAAAACACTATATTGTTTTCTGTGAATAAGTAATTGAAATGATTTTCACATTATTTTGAAGTAAATATTCTAGCCTAATAGGCTGGTTACTCTAAATTCTTATTCAGGACCATTCACTATGGCTTGTTTGCCCTCATTTTAGCGTTTTATTTTCCCAAAACTTACTAACTTGATAATATTTTTTTTTCTAAAAAACATGTACATACATCCTGGGGCCTGTACCATGAAGCCGGATTAGCTGGCTAGCCAGATAAGTTTAGGATTAGTTTGCACCAATCCTGGGTTTTAGGTACCATGAAAGAAACTCGGCTTCATTTGGTGTTAATTGCCATGGTAACTTGCGCTGCACAGCTAACCTGCTCCGGAGCAGGTTATGTTCTGGATTAGAGAGCTCAAAGCGAAATTTGACCAATCAGCTTCCAGCAAGGTGACACATGTCTGATGCAATAAAGCCACGCCCCCAGCTTCTCTTACTCCAAATTAAAGCACGCTGCATAGTAAAACATTGTTTAAAGATAAAATCCTCCCGATCTTTTTTATTATTATTTTTAGAATTACTTTATTATTTATATAATTATTATGTCCTTAATTTATTACACAAGCCAGTTTAGTTTAATAGTAATAGGCTTGTAAATTTGTATAAACATAGATAATACAGCTTTACTTGCAAGTTTTTTTTTGTTAGTTTTTTTTTCTCCTTAAGTTTTCCTCTTTTATTAAAAGATTGTTTCATCTTGCGGTGTAAATGTGATTAAATTCCTCATATTGCTTAATCTTTTAATCTTTGGTAGTGACTCTGACTCTCTCACAAGAAGTGAATGAAAGCTTAAAAGCATGTGAAAGTGAACAAAGAAAGTTGATGAGCTTCATCATGGTACCCATAATGCATGATTGCATCGGTTTGGATTTGTCAAGCCAAAACTAATCCTGTAACTCTGAGTTTGTTTAGCCACCATCATGGTACAGGCCCCATGTGCGCTGAGTGTTTGTGTGTGTTGTTACAGTACTTGTTTGTTATAATATACTACATGATTAACAAGGTGTTGCTATGTGGATGCCGAGGCGGTGTTTTTTGAGTATGTTGCTACAATATGTGGTTGTTACAATGTTCTGAATGGTAGTTAGGGTTTTGCTGTGCAGTTTTAAGGTGACAATTGGAGTTCTGAGCGGTATATACAGTGCTTCTGGGCAGTTTCCAAGGTGTTCTACTACAGTATGTTGTTGCTATAGTGTTCTGGAAGGTTGCCAAGGTGTTTCTATGCAGTTACCAAGGTGTTTGAGTGTGTTGTTACAGTCTGTATTTGTTCTAATATTCTGTATGGTTACCAAGGTGTTACTATGCAATTGCCAATGTGTTCTGAGCCTTTTTCGGAATGTTGCTACGGTATGAGGCTGCTATAATGTTCTGAATAGTTCTTAGGGTGTTGCTATGCGTTCGTGAGATGCCTGTTGGAATCATTTGGGTGGTTCTTTTGTTTTTCAGGTTTTTCTGTGATTGGCAAGATGTTTCAAGTGTTTTTAGCTTGTTGTTACAGTATGTTTTTGCTTTTGTGAACAGAGAGATTACTAGGGTGTTGCTATATTGTTCTGAGGTGACTCTTATCACGTTCTGGATGGTTCATTGCACTGGACGGTTGCCAAATTGTTGCCATGGGGTTGCTCAGATTTTTTTTAGTATGCTCTAAATTTTTAATATGATGTTAAGTTTTTTTTAACCAAGGTGTTTTGTGTGTGTTTTAGCTTTTTGTATAGTCTTTAGTTGCAGAAATGCTCTAAATGGATGCTAGGATGTTGCTAAGCAGCTGTGAGTGGACTCTTGAGTGGTAATTTTGTTAATGCTATGTGGTTGTCAAGGTGTTTAGAGTGTTTTTAGTGTGTAACTAAGTTGTTGCTACAGTGTTTTCTGAATGGTTGTCATGGTGTTGCTATGTGGTTCCAAGGCCACTGTTAGAATGATTTGAATGGTTGCTAAAGGGTTGATATGTGGTTCCAAGGCTACTGCCTAAGTTCTCTGGTAAATGTGGCACGAAATGTGAGTGGTTCTGTATGAATTAATTGACGATTAAATTAATTAATTCTGAGTGGTTTGTGTGTGTTGCTACAGTTTGTATTTGTTACAATATTCTGTATGGTTACTGAAGTGTTGCTCTGTGATTGCCAGTGTTTTCAGTGTTATTTCACTTTATGCTACAGTTTTTGATTGCTTATAACACTCTGAATGGTTTCTAGGGTGTTGCTATGTGGTACTAAAGTGACTGTTAGAATGTTGTGGGTGGTTCCTATAGTGCTGCTATACAGTTGCTACAGTATTATGCATGGATGCCAGCTTGTTGCTATGCGACTGCCAAGTTTTTTTGAGTATGTTATATGAGTATTCCTATAATGAATGGTTGCTAGGCTAGGATTATGCTATACAGTTAGTTCACTTAATGGTTACTGTGGCGTTGCTATGTGGTTATCAAGGAGATGATAGAGGTTTTCAGTGCATTGCTATAGCATGTTTGCAATAATGCACTGGATGGTTGCCAAATTGTTTTCATGTGGTTGTATAAAGTATCTTTTAGTGTGCTGATCTACGGTTAATGTAGTGTTTCTGGATGGTTGCTAGGGTATTGCTACAGTTCTGAGGCAACTCTTTTGTGGTTGCTGTGTAAATGATATGTGGTTGCTAAAGTGTTCTATGTGGTTGCCAGACCACTTGCTAGGGCATTGTTAGGGGCTGCCAAGGCACCCTCTTGTTTGTGTGTTGCTACAGTGTTCTGGACAGTTGTAAGGATGTAGCTATCAAGTTTTAAGTTGACTTATTGAATGCTTGGTTCCTATGGTGCTGCTAGGCATCTAGCTGATTGCAAAAGTGTTACCAGGCAGTCGTTTGGACTTCAGATTAGACTTACAGCAACTCTGCCTGTTCAAATTGAATACAAAAAAATGCTGTGATCTTAAAAAAGACTTTTGAACTTTTGATTGAAGCTGACACTTCAGCTTCAATCTGAAATCCCAGCGTCAGGACAGATATACCGCAGATCTGCGTGTCTGTAAACCAGCTTGAAGATGAAGACGAAGACGAAAAGATTGTGTTTGAAAGTTCAGTTCCTCCACACTGTAATGAACAAAGGAATGTTTTGTTTTGCAAGCGCCAGGCCGGCTGGGTAACACACAGCAGTGTGTGTGTGCGCCAATAATCAATGAGTCATTGTGAACCTGCAGTTCCTCAGGGATTTATACTATTCAATTCAAAGTGAGAGGCCAAAAACACGATGATGTACACTAACAGCCCTGTTGCTTTGCTGTGGCAGCAATAAACCTCAGTACTCAAGAGGGCAAGAGAACCATTAAACCTGGTGTATAGTAGCTAGATATAAACAAGACAACTGATTAATTAACTTCAACTATCTTGCTCAGCAAAGTGTTTTTGTCCCTTGAAATGCTTTAAGGAAGCACAGGCGCCTTACCTCCTGCAACAGATCCGCCTGTTCGATGGCTTTCAGGACATTTTTCTTCGATGTCTCCTGAGCCTCACCTCCCAACAGGAACTCGTCCAGGATAAAATACGCCTTCTCGAAGTTAAAGATAATATCCAGCTCACAGACCTGAGTTAGCAAAGATCAATCACTGTTATCGCTTTCATTTTTCAAAGCAACTAGTAACAACAATTTATTTTCTGCCGCATGACTTACGCTGCCGAAGTATTTGTCGAGCAGCTCGACGTAGCGGTGGATGATCTCCAATGTGATCAGTTCATTATCCTGGTCCTCAATGGCACAGCAGAAATACAGACTGGCGTATCTACAACAAAACATGTAAATGATTAACTGATTATAATTATAATTATATACCACCCTACTGAAGTACTGAAATCTGTTTTGTAGCTTTGAAATACTCTGATAAGTCACATGAAAAAACAAAGCCCATCACAAGCAGGATTTAAATATGAACTTGTATAAAAGGTGCTCAGTGTCATTCACACAAACATTTAACACCATTACGTTAAGACTCATTAAACTGAAATATGCAATAAACATTCATTTAGCAACATTGCATGTAACACACAACCCTAATAAACAACTGATAAGAAAAAAATTATGAAGAAGCAGTTATTTCAAGAAATAAACATCAAATTCAAATAGAATTTGAAATGCAAACAATGCAGGGAATTCTGGGAATGTCAGTTTATGTTTTTTTCCTGTAAATTGTACAGGAATTAACCATAAAACAGGTTTTTACTGCAGCATTTTCACAGTTTTTTACTGTTCAAATCACAGTCATTTTTTACAGTGTACATTATGTAGTCACTAAAATGTTCTGAATGGTTACCACGGTATTGCTATGCAGTTTCTATAGTGTTCTGAATGGTTTTTAGTGTACTTCTGGTGTTTTGTTATAATATTCCATATGGTTACCAAGGTGTTGCTATGCAGTAGTGAAGGTGTTCTGAATGGTTTTGAATGTGTTGCTACAATATGTGGTCACTAAAATGTTTGGATGGTTACCAAGCTACTGTTATTGAGTTAAAGTGTTCTGAATGTTTTTTTTGTGTAATTCTACTGTGTTTTGTTACAATATTCCATATGGTTGCCAAGGTGTTGCTATGCAATTGTCAAGTTGTTTTTTTAATGTGTAGCTAACTTGGTACAGTACGCTTTTGTTATAATGTTCTGGCTGGTTGCCAATGAGTTCTGGGTTGTTTTGAGTGTGTTGCTACAGTAGGTTTCTCTTGTAACATTCTGGGGTACGTTTCCCAAAAGAATCGTTAGCTAACTATGACTGTTAGTTCTATTGAACTCTATTGGTAACGACGGAACTTGCGTTTTGGGAAACGCACCCCTGGATGGTTGTCAAGGTGTTACTAAGCAGTTGTCATTGTGTTCTAAATAGTATTTAGTGTGTTTGGAACAGTACGTGTTTATTATAATATTGATTACCAAGGTGTTGATTTGCATTTGTCGAGATGTTCTTACTGTATGGTTTCACACCTGTTAGTACTGTGGTTTTTTTTTATACAATATTCTGGCTAGTTACCAAGGTGTTGTATGTTTGTGGTTGTCAACAGTTAGATCAGACACTTGACTAAAGCCGGCAAACAGTATACATTTATCTCTAGCTTCATAGTCTTAGACTAAAATGTAAGTTTGAGCTGTTTCAACTAAAAAACCTTGCACTCACCCATCTTAAATTATGTCAGTGCTGTCTCAAGATGCACCCCAATAATGTTATTTTTTAAAGCATGTTTATAATGTCCTAATCCTGACTTAGTCTATGTCTTGTCTGTGAAACCATCCTTACAAATAAAAATGTATGGTTTAAATTTGGCCTTTACTGCATATAGATTAATTAGAAACTCAGTCTGACTGAGATACAGATGATTCAAAGAATAGGTATTGCTTGAATAAAATAACATATTGTACACATTGTTTATGAGAAAGACCATTTCTATGTGAGACAGACCAGGATAACAAAATTAAATATATGTGGAGAATATCAAAAAAAGAAAAAGAAAAAAGCTTTATTGATTATAACAGGAGTGATATTACTTCTGACGGAGTGCAACATGTTTCTCTGCATCTCCTGAGGAAACTGGTCTCAGATCGACTTCTAAGGAAGTGTAATGTCACATCTAATGATCTAGAACAAATATAAGTGAGCTTTGGATGAAACCAAACAAATACTTCAGACATTTTCAGGAGAAAAAAAACGGCATATGTTAAACGCCTGATTTGATATTTGTGAATTTGTCTACACTTTTCAACCTCTTCATTAAACGCCACACACACACACTGGAGGATTGTGGGATATCATATCACATGTGTGGACATCTACACAGGCAGGAGAAATTGACAAAATTTACAAAAGTCTTAATTTGTGGATCACCGGCCAATAAACGGTCTAGTTCTGTCTGACCAGCTGTGTGTGTAGTTTAATAACAATGTATACTCTATTTCAAGCTGACGCTTCAATCAATCTTCATTCCCTCCGAAGGGTCTCTGGCCGGCAGGAGCTGCGGAGTAAGCATTTTTCTCTGCGCTAATGTGCTGCTGTGATCAGCAGATGGGATAGTTGTTCATTTAGTCTTCTGGACGGTCATCTTTCACTGCATTTGTGTCTGACAGACAGAATGAAAATGAAGTCTGCAAATACAACTTCTGTTTGAAATTCTGTGATGTGAATATGCATGTTTCTGCAAATATGCATATATTATGTCAGGTTTATTTGCTACTAGCTAAAAAACAAATAAAATAATTTGCAAATGGAGTTAACAATAATTAAGCATGTGACTAAGTGCTTTAAAAGATTTGATTCGTACAAAAATATGACACCACAAACCTTTTTTGGTGTGTTTGTCAAAACTAGTTTACATCTAATACAACTTTATTTCCATAGAAACATCAACCTGAACATCAACCAGCCAGAAAGAGGTACTTTTGTAATGCGCATCAGAATAACACACATCCAAACACACAAATGCTGCTGCTTAGCAATGCTAATGCTCCGTTTGGACGGAGCTGACAGAGACAGACTGTAAGGCTGTAAAGAGCGGGCGTCTGTGGTCAGAGGTCAGTCGAGGCGAGCTGTGAGGGAATCAATCTGGAACAGAACCAAAGCCTGAAGAACTGCTGCAGACAGAAGGTCACGTTCATTATTACAGCCCACAGTCTGTTCATCTGTCTAGACGCTTTCTTCTGCAGTTTCAGTTTAGTGTGTTTTACTGGCTTCACAAAGAACTCCATCTGTACTGCTAAAGTGTCTACAGCCTAAATTAAAGAGGTTCAAATGGGTCACTTACAACAAAATAAAAATATGTAACTACAGTATACAATACCAATTAATCAATTGTAAAATACAATTCAAGTGTACAACAAAAAAACTGAATACAAGACACAAATTTAAATTAAGAATACAGAACAATTCACAAAAAAATTATTTAAAATAAAAAGAACTTAAAATATAAAATAAAAGTGCAAAACAGTTGGTTTACCATTTTTTTTTTACAAACTCAGAATGATTGATTAAATGCTGAATAATTCCAAACACTGTCTCTGTATATGCAGATTAACACACATGCAATCTTCACTAGAATTCTGATTCATGAAACATAACTTTTCTTTTTCTTTTAAAAAACAGCCTTTGGGTTTGTGTTGATCTGTGGTCTTTAGAATTTAATAGTGCAAATGGTGGACATGCTGAAGCACAGTGATGTAAGTCCTGGTGTGTGTGTGTGTGTGATTGTGTATTCCTGTGTTCACTCTGACCCTGTAGTGTTCAGAAGAATCACGACTCCACTCATTGTGAAACAAAGAAGAGAGCAAAGCGAACGTGAGGACAGACGTCCTTCAGCACACTCCAAGAGACGCGTGTTGCATTCTTTACATTCATACAAATCATAACCACACTAACAATCAGCTCACGCTGCTCAGACGCACCAGAAAACACAATCTCAACATCAAACACTAAATCAATTTTGCAAGTCTTAAGATTTGTATTCCGCTCATTCTCAGAATCTGACACACACACAAAATAATGTCACGGAATGCTAAGGTATTCAAGTTTTGTGTGTGTGTGTGTGTCTCGACGTGCAACACTGTAGCTACCACCCAGAATACTGAATGAAAGCAAACATAACTCTCCCATTAAAACAATGCTGCACCATAAAAATGTGCTGTGGTTTTTAAATAATAGTACATTTTAAATGCTTTATTATTCACGTTAGCTCATAGTGCATTAGCAAATAACCAATTCTTTTCAAATTTGGAAATGTAGCTACTAGTAAATGTTTAATTTAACAAAATTTAACAATGAACAATAAAGTTTATGTGCAGTATGGTTACCCTCAAAGGGTTTATGTTGCAAAGACTCTTATTGTAAAGTGTTACCATTTCCAAGTAATTCAAACAGTAAACGGTAACGGTTTTGTGGCTCTTTAATGTGTCAAGAGAGATCGCTGTCGTGCTTCAGTTCAAGCGGCATGCCGAGAACTTCTTACTAGTTCCTCTTTACTTCCTCTTTTCTAGTTATTATAGCAGGAATAAACATGAATAAACATCAGAAGCTATCTAGTTTTACCAACTTTCCTGTCTGGTTTAATTGTTGGACAAAAACGGTGGATTCTGCATTGTGATTGTTTCAATTGTCTGTCAATCAAACTTCACCCGAAGGGTCAACTGACTAAACTGATCAATCAGACCTAACCCTAACAACTGCATATCAGCATATTAATAACTCTTAACATCTTAGCAACCATTTAGAAACACTCTCTCAACCATTCATGTAGCAGGGAGTTTTGTATGAGCAAACATTCACATTTTCCATAGGAAGCATTTAAACCTACCAGGTTTACTGATATGATGACTGATCAAATGTGTATAAAACACTGCAGGTTGGGCGTTTGAGGGGCCGTTTCACTGTGTGTGTCAGGTCTAGGGTTGCAAAGGGGCGGAAACGTTCCATTGAACTTTTGTCTGGGAAATTTTGGAAATATTCAACATTTGAAACTTACTAGCAATTTAGGGGAATTTTGGGGAAATTGTAAAATTGTATCATATGCAACAAAAAACAAACATTTAGTTTCATCATTGTTAATAAATAGGCATATTAGAATTATTCCTGAAGAATCATGTGACGCTGAAGATTGGAGTAGAGATGTTCAAAATTCAGCAGAAATACATATTTTAAAGTATGCACCTTTTTGTTTGATGTGAAAGTAAGTCTATGGGTGAGGCTTCCATTAAATAATAAGTTATAGGTAAATAATGAGGAGAACAAGGGTAAAAAAGACGCACAGATTATCAATATGAAGCAGCAACTGTTTCGTACAGCTAAATATAGCTGAATGCAGATGAGACTGGAATCTATACCGATAGAAAAATGGCCACACTCCTTTTTACATCCAGAAAAAAAGTGGATATTACAACATAAAACCATTATTTTTAATTGTAATACAGCGCAATATAACTGTTTTGCTCTGTATTTTTAATCTAATAAATGAAGTTTTGATGAACAAAAGATTTGCAAAGTTCTAAAACATTAAAAAAAGTAATGTGTCCAAACATTTCACCAGTACAGTGGCTAGCACCACTAGCTAAAGCTAGCAAGCACATCTCATTAATTATCAATTAAATAGTGCTAACTTAATATATAGATTTGCCGGCTAGCTACTGTATAAACAATTTTTTGATTTACTATATTTATTATAATTTTCATCAAATGTATTTAGAATATCAAACATTATGGTATGTTCACACCGGACGCGACTAGCGCTAATAAATCGCACTATTCGTGCAAAATTGGACGCTTAAACATTTTGAGTTTATTCGCTTAATTCGCGTGTGAAATTCGCTTCACAGCAAATGCGAATTCGCATCATGGGAGGGGCTTCTGCCAGGCTCTTTCAGTCTCTGTAGTGGTTAGACATGTGGTAAAATTAGTTTTGTTTATATCTAATAGGCAAACTTTGGTTCAATGAATCTAGTATTTATTTATTTTTTATTCCTGTTTATATTATAAGTACGAAGATGTTACAACAGATGTTTTGTAACAACAGACGCGGATCTCGCAGCTGCCCGATTTCATATTGTGTTCGATTCTCCAGAATTGATTGTGGGTGTTAAAAAGTGGAGAGATGTGCTTCAAACAGATGTTTACCACGACCGTCTCATCGGGACTTTCTATGCTGACTGCCTTGTTGCACGCTGTTATGTTGTTGTGGGGACATTTCCACGCCCCGAAACATGACACTGAACGAAACGAACTGTGATTGGTTGTTTGACATGTTGGTCAAAGGAACTTAGGGGCGGGCCTTTACCAAAGTAAGGCCATGAATTACAGACCTTCAGACATCAGTCTGAAGGTCTGGCTACGTGAGACTAACTTTACTATGGTTTAGCCTGATTTTGTTACCCAGCATATTACACACCACACAAGAATGTTTTTTTTCATGTAATTTACATGAATATTTACCAAGATGGACATTTCAATATTTTGTGTGCATGGTTTAAGAAATGGACTGTGCATGAAACGGAGTGCATGTAAGGGGGCGTATCCTTGATCACCCTGCAGTGTGCATGTGACAAATTCTATTAAATCTAGTTGTCTTAACCAAGATTATGCTGCAAAAGTTTTTTGCCTGCTACATTTAACCCTCTGGAGTCTGAGGTGATTTTGGGGCTCTTGAGATGTTTGGACATGTTCTGATATTTGCGCTTTTTTCAGCTACTTATAACATTTTATTGACCAACCTGTATTTTTCTTGTAATCATCACAAACTGTTCTACAATAATATGTCAACAAAATCAATTTACATGTTTGCATTTTTAAGGAAAAAATATGCGTGGTTTGTAAGTTTTGTTCAAATAAAACTAGCTGAAATAAGGCCGTTTAACTCATACTTAATAGTCCTGCACATTACTGAGAGTGAACAGTGTATTAGGCTAGAATATTTACTTTAGAATGATGAGAATATCATTCCACTTACTTTTTCAGAGAAAACAATATAGTGTTTTAAATTTTAAAAGACATGTTTTGAGGCTACTATTAACATCTGAGGAGACAAAAGACCACTCCCCTAATGGCCCATTAGTGACACTGACAGCTAAGGCAGGAAACAATAAATGTGAGTAGATGTGAGAAAAAAAACTGTTTTTGTTTTATAAAAAAAATTTGTATTTTATTTAAAACACAGTATAATTAAAATATACATAATGAAGGTTAAAGATAAATTATTTAGCAAACTGATCTAACTACAGAGATGTTAGACAGACTAACAGACTTTGAGTCAATCCTGAAAACAGATTCTGTTCAACAAGTGAAACCTCTACATAATACCTGATATTTAGGTGTTTGCTGCTTCTTTTCAAGAAAAATAAAAGCTTGTTTTACCAGAGAATATCAATGTAGGCAAACATCAGTGCTCCTGGAGGTCATCACTGTGAACATGTTCAGTGCTGAGGAGACAGGACTCTTCTGATC
>JAUCNO010001120.1:0-12864 GCA_032353835.1 Enteromius viviparus | reverse complement strand
GGTCTATATTTCTGCTGGAGGTCCTGGACATCTTGTTTAGACACATGACATCATGGATTCTATCAAATACCAACAGATAAAAATTCAATAATTCACTGACTCTGTTAGAAATCTTATAATGGGCCGTGGTTGGGTCTTCCATTGGGACAATAATCCAAAACAAACATCAAAATAAACACAAGAATTAGTCACTGAGCTTAAAATGAAGCTTTTGGCATGGCTGTCCCAGTCCTCAGACCTGAACCCTGATATCAGCTGGTATTCTGAAGGATCTGGAGAGATTCTGGATGAAGCAATGATCTCTTTTCTCTTATCAGGTGTTTTCCAAACTCTTCAGGCATTACAGGAGACAGCTCTGTTATCTTGGGAAAAGGATGTAGCAATAATTGGGTGCCAATAATTGTGTCTAACATGAATTGGAGGAAAAAATTATTTCATCATGAGTTTTTCTCCCTATTTTCAATTGTTTTACTTCAATGGTAGGTTAGAATTTTGTGAATTCTTTTGAATGAAAGATCAAAGGATAAACAATGCAGATTTATTTTCACACGCAACCTCTGCTCAGATTTACCAAGAGTGCCAAGAGTACATATTAGTGGAGGGCACTGTGTGTGTGTGTGTATAAATATATGAAATATTATTATTATATATATTCTGTATATAATGAGTTTATATAATGCTTTTAATATTTTCTTGTTTTGTTAAATATGTCTATATTCTTTTTATTTCAGTTTTTGTTATTGTAGTACTTAAACACTATTTCAACCATTTTACTTTAATTATTTCCATTTTTCCCCTAAGTATTTGTTTATAGTTTTAAATCATTCTCTGTATGACATTCTACAAATATAATTTTTTTAGTTAAAAACATTGAAATGAGAACACATTTCTTTAATTATTTGCCTTTTTTACACATAAGAAATAATTAAATTGTGAAAATAGTCAAATTTGATATATAATATATAACTAAATGGATGCCATACACATTTTTTTTGTTAATTTCACAAAATATACCCCTATATTTCACAAAATATACCCCTGACCTATTTTAGTTTTTCACGATCTGTTAATTGATATAATTTTTTTTCATGATTCTGTGACACTGAATGCATTTTATCATGAGTGATTATTTATACACACATACATTATATTTATTTAATATATTAACACAATATATTTAATTAATATAAAGATTATAATATTAACATTATTGCAGAAGTAGTAATAATAATAATAATAATTTGAAGGGGGAAAAAAGAGTCTTTAAAAACGCATGTCACAACATAATGATATATAGATCATCATTATAACCAAACAGGTACATTTTTATATTTAATTGCATAGATTATTATAATTATAATAATTATTATTTTTACACTGTAAAAAAAATAAATACATAAATAAATAAAAAGTATGTCGTCATAATATAATGATATAGATTCGACTAACGTTACTTAAACGCCAGTTTTCCAACCGCAGTTTATTTGCAAAGGGTTGGGTTTTACTGATAGAAATATAAGCACCATAAATGCATTCAAAGACCAAATGCACAAAACTTATAACAGAATTTTACACGTTTGATTGCAATAGAGCTAATTAACGTAACGTTATTTGCTTAACTAATAAGCATGTGATCTCCACGCTGCTGTTTACACTTTAAGTCACGCGAGGCGTTTACAAGCTTTAACCTTTCTCAGAGAATAAATGATGAAACAACAAACGACGTACCTTTACGAGGAGGTCAAGTTTGTAAATGAGGGATGAATTCACATGAGTTCTGGATTCACAGTGATTCGCGTCTGTCTCGGCTCGAATCTTGCGTACAATAGATGCAAAACAGCGTCAGTTGACGACTCATCACTCATTGGACGGAGGGTCCGTTCGGGGAGCTATCATTGGCAGAAAGGAAACCGTTATTCCCGCCCACTCAGGAGCGCAGGCAGTTGATTGTAAGAAGCCTGCGTCAGTCACCGCTAGAGTCACACCCCCGTCAGTGTTGTTGGAGGGCTGATTGTCAAACGATTTAAAGGTGGCCAGAATTTTAAAAGGGAATACACACCAGAGGATCACGTAAAATGTCAAATTTAAAAGCGCTTGTTCTTTCTGCATCTGGTAAAAACATTCATTCTATTATGGCCTAATTGCTTTGCGATAAACAACCCCTTCTTAACATAATTAGTATTTAATTGGCAACAGTTGCAACAAAATGCACAAACACAAAACACAGTCGGTGTATTTAACCTCAGATTAAATAGCTCAACATTCACATCATGCATGATAGATACTCATTTGTCCTGGACAGTTAGGAATAAATGAATGACTTAATGAATATGCAGGTTTTATATAAAACTATATTTTGTTTATTTTAATTATTGCGTTTTGTATTTGCATGCGAACACTGGAAGCTTCCATTCTTGGCAATTGCCCTTTCTGAAATGTCAGCTGGGGGCAAGTTGTCACGTGCGTTTCACATGTTGGAAACGCATACAATTTATTAATTGCTATATCTATTGGACTAAAATAATTAGTGTAAACAAGATGCATGAAAACCTTTGATAATTAATCATTTAAAACGACAAACAGGCTGTTTATATCACGTTTACTAAAGTTACAACGCCACCTGGTGACAAAAGTCGAAATGAACCCTTCTCACAGATCATTGTGAGCGCTTTTCTGCCATAATTAACATCTAAGTTATGACCTTTAACCACCAATATACTAAATATAATAAACACTATCGGGATGAATTTATACCAACTTCTGAGGGAGTCGTTTAACTCTGACAACAAATTTAATCCAAATGATTTTGTAGTTTTGGAAAGAATGCTGAATTTTCATTTGTCATGTTCTCCCAGCATGTGAAATAACTTAAAGATCAACACTCGAAGGAACTTTTAAGGAAAGGCACAGTAGTACAACTATATACGCTCAGAAAAATAAAACCACACCCGGCCTTCCATGGTGCTCTTTGCACAAATAACTTATGCTGCCAAATACATCAGCATATCTTAATTGATAGCCTATTTGACCTGAACTATGGCATGAGAAAAGTAGGCTAGGTAAATGTTCGAGAACACCGTCTGACTGGTTGCATAGAATTCATTGGTGACCTTTCCTCTAGAGACGGCTCTACACCAAAGGATATAAATTATTGAATCATGTTTTAAAAGACGTTATTTTTAAGTGCTGGGTGCTGTTGCCAAGCGACCCCTGGTTCCCACCACGGCTGAGCAGTTAAAAACTTGCCAGAGGCGAGTTGCGTAGCAACACAAGACGCGGAAACTTTGCAGACCAAACAAACTGCCCAACCTCAAAGCGCGTTTTAAATTACGCAGCACAGAGTAAAAATAAACGTCACGGCGTAAAGCCAGCGTTTTTAAAAACAAAATCTCTTTATTCATTATTTACAGGTCTAAAAAGTGCAGGGCTTATATCGAAGTTTTCAGAAGCTTTTGGCGGCGGTGTGGAGTTCTCGCTGCGTGATGACGCGCCGCCGGTTCAACTTGGAGAGTCGCGCGGCCTCGGCGCCCATCTGCGCATGCGCGGCGGACAGGCGCCGCATCAAAGAGACGGTGTCACTCACATCACTCAGCTCCTGAAACAAGGCGAGGGAAGTCACTTTAAAAGGACTCTCGGTTGTGTCAAGTCAATTTAAAAGTGAAAAAATAAATAAAGCAGACAGAGTTGCGTTAACACACCCTCTCGATCTTGTAAATGTACGCTGAATATGCCTTGGTGCTCCGTTTGCGCGTCCCGCCGGTTCTCCTGGACGTCTTAAGGGAGCTCGGTCTCCTGTCAGATGAAATTTTCATGATCTCTGCCGTTCACTTCGCAGTCAGCGCCTGAGGTAAAGCTGAGAATTGAGTGTCTGAACGCACCTTTTATTGTGTCTCAGCTCGGCTTAGCACAGGTGAAACATTTCAGTCTCCACTAATTACCTTCCTAATTGAGACATTCACACAAATTAACCAAAGGTTCAATTAGTGATACTGACTGTGATGACAAATCATAGTTTTCATAACAAACTAATAGCTTTTAGGGCAGTCTTGCGTTTATTTGTTCAAATTAGGAACATTATTCTACATTGTTTTCACACTTTTAGATCTGTATGTCACCTTATTTCTTTTTCTTTCTGTTTAGTCTAATTCTCTTTTCATTTTTTAAATAATTGAACCGTTTTAAAGACTGTTCTGTAATAAGTGGTAATTTTCTACCCAATTTAATGCATACTATTTATTTTGTTGTATAATCTAAGTTGATCTTGTAGGCTAATCAATTAGGCTTAATACTTTTTTAACTTGGAATAAACACCAGTTATAAGCCTCAATTATAAGGCAATTTAGGGTGTGAGGATTTTACATAAGATACAACATAACTAGCATATAAAAGGTCGATTCAGCAATATATTTGCTTTTTAAAAACTCGTTTTCCAATATGCTGATTATATTTGGATTTATAGATAGGTTAGGCACCATACTGAATTTAACGTGTGTCAAAGCGAGGCTGACTTGAACTTTTATTTACTCACATTTAGTCATATTTGTTTGTATTATGTTTATATTTGTATTATGTTTAGCCTGTGTATTGTTGTTGTCTGTGTACTGGAAGCTTCTGTCATTAAAACAAATTATTTGAATGTGCAAATGTAATTGGCAATAAAACTCTTTTTGATTCTGATACTCTGTAAAGACACAATGACGCACAGTAAGGAGTTGTATTTTAAGAGAAACACATAAGTGGGTATAGCCTACTTCAATGAAACCCAATCAAGAACTCAGTGTGCTGAAAGAGCAACCCGTGAGCAATGAGAGAGAAGTCAGACAGAGGTGATCAGGACTATTATTGGATGTCAGTGGATTACAGTAATCCAGAGTACACTGACCACTGCTGTGCATAGTGCACTAGACCTGCTCATCAAGATGGACGAGAGAATCCTCAGCGTTTTTCTGCTGCTGCTGATTCAAGGTAGGCCTGCAAAGTGTTTAAGAACTGGACACACCGTCTGTGTGCTTCCAGTAGTTGGCTAGCCTAATCTTTTATGTTTGGAGTAAAAGTTTACATGATTCTTGGAAAATTACATTCAGGAGCTGTACTTTACAGAGTATGCTTCTACTAAGCGTACTTTAGAAGGTTTGTCTTCTGCCACTTTAAGTGTGCGAGCTGTTTGCGGAGTGGATTCTGATTGGCTCAATGTTATTGTTTATAAGATAGTGTATATATATATATATATAGTTCCTCTCTTATAGAATTAGAAAGTTTCAAATATATATTTACGCATAATAGGCTAAAAAATGTTTTCTCTTTCATTTGTTTTAATCCAAGAAAATGCATTCCCATGTCACATTTAAAGAAGAACTACATTTGTCAAACTTCAGCAAGAATAATACCATATTATAAAGCAAGCATTACTAAAATACATTAATATAGCCTATATATGTAGGCTACTGTAAGTATTTTCTTGCTCCTGAAATGCGGATGCATGAACATGGAAGCTAAATAAAATTTCAAAAATGTACGTTTTTTAATTTCAAAAGCATATTTCATTAAGTTTCATTGTTTATAGCATAGGCCTAAGTTTAAAAATATGTTTTGTCAAAGAGAAAACATTTTTCACTGTACAGGAATAGGTATTTCTTTTATAATAACATGTATCTCTATCATTTATGTCACAGTTTTCACTGGTGTAAACACACAGGGGGTGAGTATAAATGTATGTGTGTGTGCCTAGTATTCAGTATGTTACGGGGACCAAATGTGCCCAGAAGGATTGTATTATCAGTACATTTTGACCTTGTAAGGACATTTTTTGGACCCCCATGAGGAAACAATCTTCTAAAAATCCTGCAGGATTACGTTTTTTGAAAATCTAAAAATACAGAAAGTTTCCTTTGAGAGAAAGGGTTGGTGAAGGGTGATAGAAAATACAGTTTGCACATAAAAAAAAACATACGCCTATGGAATGTCGCTATAACTCATGGAGGTACAATGTGTGTGTGACTATTGTATGTGTGTTAGGAGTTAGAGATACCGTGGCCTTATGAAGAGGAGGACGAGGTGAGTGTGAAGCAAGTGGCGGAGAATCAAATGCCGACGGACTGTAACTGTGAGTGTCAGGAGCCAAAACCCACCGGGACTCCATCCACCTGGACCTCCGTCAGCACCACGCCATCCACCCGCATCCCTTATCAGGACTGCATGCCGGGTCAGTGAATGGAATAACATGAACAAACTGAGACGGACTAAATCCAGAAGAACCATCTCTAAAATGCTTCAAGAAAGATACCTGCAAATAGTTATAGTTACCTGTTATAGTACTTTTAAAAGTTATAGGCACCTGTGTAAAAATCCTGTAAAATGCTTACAGATAGCTTATAGATTTTCTTAAATGTAATCAACATTTGGTGGGTGCATGCTTTGTTTTTAAGCAACTTTTGCCCTCGGGGCACTTGAGCAGTTTCTCAGCAGCTCTTGCAGATACCTTTCTTGAAGCATTTTTGAGATGAGGCTTCCAAACCATTTTTTAGCTGGTGAAAATAAAAATACTTTTGGCCACCAAAGTAGATATAAAGATGTGTGAGTGTGTGCGTGTTTAAAAGTTAAGTCTGACAATAGCACTTTTAACATAGCTTAGCATAGATCATTTAATCTGATTAGACCATTAGCATTTGCTTAAAAACTATTAAAGAATTTAAATATTTTACCTATTTAAAACTTTACTCTTCTGTAGTGACATCATGTCCTAAGACTGACAGAAAATGAAAAGAAAATTAATACTATGGCTGCAGCAGGCACAATAATATTATATTACGCAGGGACTGAAAATAGTCCCCAGCTAGGAAAACTATCAAAACTGTCATTTTTGAGTGAGATGCTAAAGGTCTAATCAGATTCAATGATCTATGCTAAGCTAGAACTGAAAGTTATCATCACCAGAAACAGAGATCAGTTAAATGGATTCAAAAATAGTAAAACTCAACTGTTTAACTCTTTAGGGGAGTTGGAAAATGAGCCTATAAGTGAGTAACTGAGTCATTTGTTAAATTGATTCTTTTAAAACAACTGATTCATTCGGAACAAAGGAAAAACTGTTTTTATGAATAGTTCAGTGAATCACTGACTCACCTGATTTGTTTAAAATACAAATGTTTTCAGTATAAACACTGCATTGTGCTGCTGCAAGGATGCACAACATTGGTTTGGAACCATTTTTGTTAGCAAAATCAAGCAAGAAAGACAATATAGTTTAAATCACTTTTATATTCATTTCTTCTTGTCACTTAATTTTTGCCCCGTCCTGCTGTCATTTGGCCTCTGTGGGTGTTAAATGGCAAAAACATGCAAGGTCATGCAGTGAATGGCACTGTTAGCTGTCACTGGCAAGATTAGAGACGAGAGCATCACTCTGTGCCTTCAGAGGTGCATGCTTACTGATTCAGGGCATGAAGCAAAGAGGCTTTCGAGCGATTACGTGAGCAATGATCACCCATGATGCTTCCGCTAAAACTGATGACACATGAACCATCCTCTGACCTCAGTCTTACATTACGATCAAACTAACAGATCAGAAAAAAAGAGAACTAGACGACTGTCTGATGGAGACAATGAGACGAGATGAGTGAGAGATCAGAGTGAGAATAAGTGAGGAACGGTGATGATGAGAGTAGATAGTGCCAGCGGATAATCTCATGACTAATGATTGTGATGCCCAGATTACCGGGCCTGAAATAGGGCTGTCTGTCCTCTGTCTTCACAAACTGCTGGACATCCACACATGCCAATCAACAGGACTCCCGATCTTCACATAACCTGGAAAAGACTCCTATATAACAATACATCCTCCCATATGATTTTAATGTGCTTTAGGTGTACAGCAATACACAATAATGCACTATATTCAGGCTTCATTCATTTACTATGATATTCAAAGCATGCATTTATGTTCGTTTCACTCATATTGTAGAGGCAGCTGAAATAATGTGTTTTTGTAGGCCAATTGCAAAATAGTGTTTTAACACTTTTGCTTCCATCATTTAGAAGTCAATGTGTTTTTCCGTTAAACGTCTCCAATAAGGTCTTAAGATATTTTCATACTATATTCCACACATATTAGTGTATATCTATCATTAAACGATGAATAAATAATCTTTTCATTGATGAATGGTTTGTTAGGGTAGGAAAATATAAAACTATTTAAAAATCTGAAGGTGCACAAAATATTAAGAAAATTGACTTTAAAGTTGTCCAAATTAGGTTCTTAGCAATGCATGTTATGAATTAAAAATGATATACATATGGTAGGAAATAAAAAAAAATACTTAATGTAAGCTTCATAGTTGATAGTTTTAGGATTTGAGGAACTGTTAGGTGCTGGTCCTATTTAGGGTGCAAGCCATATTTACTGTAGTATGTTGTTCTTGACCTGACGTTTCCCATCAGAGTGTCCGTACCACAAGCCGATGGGGTTTGAGTCAGGGTCGGTGACGTTGGAGCAGCTTACCTGTTCAAACCAGGATCAGTACGTGGGCTGGTTCTCCTCATGGACCCCAAATAAAGCCCGACTGAACAGTCAGGGTTTTGGGTAGGTGTCTCAGAAAAAAAAAACCGTTTAGAATTGAAGCAAAATGACTATGGCTAAACCTAATGTGTGTAGTTTGAGGTCATAACGAAGTGGTCTCTGCTCCGTCGCAGCTGTGCTTGGCTGTCCAAGTTCCAGGACACGAGTCAGTGGCTTCAGATCGACCTCCAGGAGGTCCGGGTGGTCTCGGGTATCATGACCCAGGGCCGCTGTGATGCTGACGAATGGACCACCAAATACAGCCTGCAGTACCGAACCCAAGACAACCTCAATTGGATCTATTACAAAGACCAGACTGGGAACAACAGGGTAAAAGCCTGAGTAAACTGTGTTAGGAGTAAAATCATCATGTAATGTTTGACCCTATCCTTGACAGCTCATGTACGTCATAGAGACGTCTGTTTGATGTTGACGTTTACGAACCCTAAACATTATTTTTTTGACTGTTTGCACATCTGCAATACATCTACGTATATACTGTAAAAAACAACTGTGGTTGCCAAAATTTTATCGTAAAAAAATATGGTAGCATTTTTAGCAACATATTAACCTGAACCTACAAAACTGATACGAGAAAAATACCTGGGGCCTTGTGTATCAACCCTGCGTACGCCAGATTTTACGCTCATGTTTGGATTTACTAATGATGAAATCAAAGTGAGAATGGGACAGAACAGAACAATTGTCAAAACAAGTGAGAAAAACAATGGCAGTTTAGATATGTAATCACAAGCCAGTCATTGTCAATACAACACAGATAGTAGTTCAGCTCAGAGATTCGAGTAATAAAAACAATAAAACAAGCATAATCATTACCACTTGATGAGTTTTTCTCTTGGTTTGTCTGGCTGTTATATCTCAAGTACAGCAGCCAAAACAACATTTAATTCTACTAATATAAGGGTCAAGAGCCCAACTAAAGCACACACTGACCACTGGAACGGTGACACACAAATTGCGATTTTCTCCTTACCAAAAAATGCTTTGTTCTCCAAACCTAACTGGGTTCATGGTTATCGTTCCATGTGGTATGTGGGCCGGATGTAACCGTCTGGTGTGGGCCAGATGTGGGCCACATGAATTTTGCTATCTGGGAATAATCGCATTAAGAGTGTTCATGTAAACGCACTAATAAGGCCAACTCTGCCATTGCCATAGACTAAGGGTTGTATACATTTGCAAATGCTTAAGTCACATAATTGGTATAAAAATATTGTGTCAATTAACCCATTTTATTAATTCTAAATTAATAGCGATCTTCTAATGTGTTGGTGCGATACTTTGTAGTGTGCAATTTAAAACAATTGCTTCTAGGAGTCGCCAACAGAAATAAAACCAACACACGCAAGAAATACACATACGCCAGGCATGGAGTTGGCGCAGACCAATGCACATTCTCATGTTGATCTCATCGTTAGTAAATCCAATAGTGAAATCTGGCATACGCTGAGTTTTTGTGAATATGCAGTGTTGATACATGAGGGCCCTGGACTCCCTGAATGAAGAGATTTTATATTTCAATGGGACTATCCTGTTAAAATAATGGAAATAAATAAATAAATAAACATTTTGAACGATTACAATTTAAGCTAGTTTTTTTATTAGCTAGTAGACTAGCAAAGCTACATGTTCTAAACAATCCTTTTAAGCATGTGTTAGTAGTTAGTGTTCTACAAAAATAGAGCACAATTAACTGTTAATATGAAAATATTTCCTGTTTTGATTTTTCTACAGGTGTTTTACCTGCAGTTTTAAATAAACTTTGTATTTTGTGTTTTTGGGTTACAACAGATAATGTCTTGGAAAATTAGTACCTTTTCCATTTTTCTAGATTTTTTTTTCTCAGTGTTCCAACCGATCTACAATCTCAGGTTCAAGCTGTGAACAAAGTGTATTATAAATTAACAATTAATATTATTATTATATTCATTTGATTAATATTAGATTCATTGCAAATAGCAGCTAACATAATTCACATGATATCTGTACTGCTAGACATCTTTTTTCTATCATTTGAGTTACTTATCAAAAGTTGCTTAAGTTATTTTAGGGTTGTCTGAAAAGTTGCTAAATGTAACAACAAAGTTGAAAAGAGTGAAAATATAAAGGCTCCAAATAAGCTTATACATGATACTGTAATACCTTTCACAGTTACCGTCTTTTGTGGGAAATGCTCTTAAATGGTAATCTGTCTGTCTGTATTTTAAATCACAGAGTACCAATTTTGACTAATTTCTGTTAAGCTTCCTATTCAAACACTTTCTGAATTCATAGAATACATTGTATGGGTCAAAATTATCCATTTTTCTCTTAAGGTAAAAATCATTAGGATATTAAGTAAAGAATATGTTCCATTAGGATATTTTGTAAATTTCCAACCATAAAGAAATCAAAGCTTAATTATTGATTAGTAACATGCATTGCTAAGAACTTCATTTAAACAAATTTAAAGTTCATTTTCACAATATTACATTTTTTTCACCCTCAGATTCCAGATTTTCAAATAGTTGCATCTCAGCAACATCTTCATCAGGGGAAAGATTATTTATTAAAGATTGACTGGTTTTGTGGTCCAGGGTCACATTTGTTGTCTGATAATGTTTTGGATGAGAAGCTTGTATTAGTCAGTGGTGATTCTACATTAAGTTAGTGATGTTTCTGGCTTGTGTTCATCTCGCAGGTGTTTTATGGAAACACGGACCGCTCCTCCACAGTCCAGAACCTGCTGCGTCCTCCGATTGTGGCCAGGTTTCTGCGGATTCTTCCTCTGGGCTGGCACACGCGTATCGCCCTGCGCCTGGAGCTGCTCATGTGCTTGAACAAATGCGCCACGGCTTAAGAACAGCTTCAGACACCATCACACTAGAAAAAAAATTATCTGGAAGCTGATCAGTAGGTAACGGGCCATTCAAAATAGTACCAGTAGCTTCTGTATGTACACATAACAATAATAAACCAAATAACCATTTTTGGTCTAGAAGGACTGGTTTATTCTCAATGACTTGCTGAGTTGCAAAGTTTACACAAAAAAAGAGAAATAGTCCTTTTTCTTATGCGTTCTGAACTGAATAAATGCCACACTAATTTAATAATTGAGTCAGAAAACGTGAACAACTATCAAGCTTCTTAGTAAATGCATTTATTAACCATCATCACTGATGAAGCCTGTGAATTACAGTAGCAAGCTAGCTCTGCTAGCGACTGTTTCTGACTCACCACAACAACCAAAATAAACTATTATCATCTAATAAATGGCGGCTCTAAATATAACCAGCCGAAGACTCGCACACTGGTGTTAATGTAATACATGTGTCTTTTGGAGAAAGTCCATGTTAGAGAGAAAGGAGCATTTCAATTAACAGATGAAGAGAGTCTGTGTCGGTATAAAACTAAATAGAAGACTAACAGCTGCCCAGCTAACAATTGTTGGTTACCAACATGTTCTCTTTACATTATCACAACATTGTGGGAAGGTTAGTTTATAGTAAAAAAATGTTCTGTATAGTTTTCCTTTAAGTTATTACAAAATCTCCCTAAATTGTTTTGGGAAAGTTTGTTTATTGTTTTATATAAAAGAAAAAGGGCGATAACCATTTACAAACATTCTTTATAGCTTTTCTGTACTGTAGGTTTTCAAAGTTTAGAGAGGTTTTGTCATTTTTTTTGTTCCAAGAATGTTTTTATATGGTTTCCTACATAAATATGGGAATGTTATGTGAAGGTTATTGATGGGTTGGCACAATGTGCCGACCTAGTAACTGCTATTGATCAAATTTAAAATAAGATATGCTGGAAGCTTTAGCGTGTGTTAACATCAAGGGTGTAGGAGATGATGCTAAAATTAGCTTTGCATTTGTTCCACGCTCAATAAAGGTATCTGCTAGCAAAAAATAAACCAATTTATAGAATGCTAGGATTAAAAAAAAAAAAAAACATTTTCAAGTGCACCGTTAAAGGACAATTCACATTTGATTTGGTTTGGTTTTATTTATTCATGGATTGTTTTTTTTTTAACAGACAGTTTTATGGTTATTTAAATGAGCTCATTATCATCTCAGCTCTTCGGTGTATTTGAAGAACACATAATTATAGAGTGAAACACCGTCCATCATCATGACAATCCTGCGATATGAGATGTGGGGCAGTATAAGAGACTGATGAAGAAAGCTCAGACACAAGGGACATTTGTGTCATGGATTAGCGGCTAATTGACCTGTTCCATAAAACAAGTTTACCAAATAAGCCAGGCTTATGGCAGATAGTCTGACTTATTTTAATACAAATTAACT
>JAUCNO010001119.1:15093-30715 GCA_032353835.1 Enteromius viviparus | reverse complement strand
TTTTTTTTTTTTTTTAATAAAAAAAAAATATCAAAAGATATAATCATTAATTAAAATAATGCTAACAACTGAGCTGGCAAAAAAAAATAAAAATAAAAACTATAAACGTGCATAAAATATGAATAAACTAAACTAAATAAAATGACAAAAATATAATTAATATTTAATCTCAATTAATTTTAATAAGTTATGTTTTCAATAGATATTGAATGGTGCAAAAACATTATAGAAAATTGTAAGAGGCATTAATAAGAACAAAATGAAGCTTGATATTTTTTTTTATAATTGACATGAAGTGGTCTTATTTAAATAATTTAAATAAATGAATACAAAAGAAAACTGAGCTAACATTGAAAATCAATGCTAGATTAAATTACTTTTTTTTCAAAACAACAACCCCGGGTGATGTTAGAATTACTTATTTATTTAGTCTCAAACACTGGAACAAAACTGGGAATATTCTGAGTCAGTGAGCTTGTGTTTGGTGGAAGTCAAACAGAAGGAAACAAGGCTGGTCTGAGGAAGGAAGTGTGGATGCTCTCCAACGTCAAAGTCAATTTTACTGAGCACATGACATCAACACAATACTGCTGTCAATCACCTCCTCGAGTTGCATGATTCAATTTGTACGACCGCACGCTATATGACAACACAGGACGGCCCCAGCAGGTGTTTTTCCATGTCTTATTTTCACAATGCTAATCAAGACAAGATGCTAAACACCAACAGGCCAAGACTGTGATGCTGCGAGGAACTGCTGAGAATCTCAATTGCTTGTTTTTCAAACAAAATTCATAACAGATTTCAGAATGAGCTGCCACCTTTACCCTTCACAACAAACCATCAAACTCCCATACACTCTTTTTTTTTATCAATTTCATAAAAAAAAAATAGGGTATTACCATGCTAATCTAATATAATTCTTTGTATGGCCATAACTATAGCGTATCAAATACATCTTTAAATGCACCAACCAAATGTTAACTTTTTACTATAAAAAACTATAAAAAGTAATAAATAATTACACATTTTTCATCAACAACAACAACAAAATTTTAGAAAAACAAATATTAGATACATTTTTTTTTTACTTAAATCATTTTAAATGTAGCTTTGGCAATTAAATGAAAATACGTTTGATAGCTTACTAAAATTATTAAAAGTAAAATTTAAATATAATAAAGCTTAATAATATTCTTATTAAAGCCTTTATTTAAGATATTAATAAATCAATACAAATTTGTTGAATATATATTTTTTTAGATAATATAGAGATTAAAACTGGGGCTTGCAAAAAAATGTAAATAAAATCGACAAACATGCATATTTATTTGTTTATATTTATTTAATATTAATAATACTTCTTTAGATATTAAACTTTTTAATTGACAAAACACAATATATATGAGACAAAAACTACAAACGAAAACATATAGTCACCAATGAAAATAAAAATAAAATCTAAAGATGTACATTAATTTACATGAAAATATAATTAAAATAAAAAAATAAATTAATGTATAGTATCAATTGACAATATATATATATATATATATATATATATATATATTGTGTATATATATATATAATAAAATTAATTACGAAAATCACAAAAACACATAAAAAAGAAAATATTGAAGTAAAGGCTGATTAAAAATATTACTAAATTTAAAGATTTAAATAATCCTAAAATAACAAACTACAACCTATTATAAAAATAATAATAATATTTGTACAGTAGAGGTCATCTGCTTAGGACATCAACATTACGTGGCTTCATGATGTGGTAAGCTGATTTTTGCTGATTTGCTGACACGCTGCCTGATTGCCAGTGCTGCTCTCAACACCAGAACGGCTAAACCTCAGAAGAACGGTGAATGTATTCAGGAGAAATGAGTCACTGCACAGTCCCATACACTAAGTAGAGCGCGATCAGGAGTCTCTGTGCTGCTGGGGGTGGAGGGCTTGAGAAACAGCTTTAGGCCAGTGTGGAGAATTAAGCTGCATGCCCAGACAGAATTAGTTCCACGCAGACTAAAGACTGTGAAACCAAACAATTAAGGCCCCCATTATTATAAAATCAGGGTCGCTAAGCAGCCGGGGGACAGGGGGGGGGACTACTGGTGTAGTTAGTGGTGCTTGCTAAGACTTCACTAGTACTAGTACTGCTGCTTAGAGAACAAGTCCCTCAAGCACATAACTCGTCCCAAAATGATTCCTCAAATAATGCGTGTTGCTGAGAGAAGTATTTTGCCGAGTGCTCAGACTAACTATTGTCTCCTGGTGGACTATAAAACAGGTGAAACAATATCACAGACCCCACACTGAAGAACAAACCCAAGCCACATCTACAGTCCAGAAGATCACAGAGACTCTATTCACACCAGATAGTAAAAAAACTAGAAAGCACTAGAAAGCACCCAGAATACCTGAGCAACGACCCTAGTAGAGATCTAGTAGCACCTACAATCATCCAGAACACACAGCAGAAACCACTCAGAGAGGGCTCAACCACAGAAACTGCCCAGTAACACACAGGACATCCTAGAAGTCTCTAGAAACCACATCTACAGTCATGCAAAAGTCCAGAGAAAGATAATGGTGGGGTCGTCGGGGCTGTGTTTCTTGAGTTTAGGAAGGCCTTTGACACTGTAAATCACAAAATTCTATAAATTAGTAGGTTTTAATTTCTCCCCACAAACTTTAAAATGGATAGAATCATACCTGTCAGGTCACACACAGTATGTTAGAGAATCAAAAATCTGCACCTTTAGGTATATCCTCTGGTGTTCCACAAGGATCTATTTTGGGTCCTTTACTTTTCACGCTGTATATCAATGACCTTCCATCTGTCTGTCCTAACAATAATACTGTGTATACAATAATAAATGTATGCGGGTGACACTGTTATTTTTATACACAGTAGTAGTGTTTCACAAGTTGCAAATAAACTCAACGTGGCTAGAACAATGCTGTTTACAGTTAAACATCTCTATAACACACTCTTAGCTGAAATTTTTATTGTTCAAAAAACAGCAAGACACAAGATATTAATGCATAAAAAATGCCACAAGTCAGCTCTATTTTCTGTTCGTGGTCAGTTATTATCCATGTGTGGTGTTACAGGTTTGTAAATGAATACTAAAGGACAACTTCTAATATATACAGTATGTGTAGAGCAATTTATTTAATTGATCTCGCTCTCGCTGGGGTAACCTTGTATGTGAAGGCGTATTTAGGGCAGGTTTTACAGAGTGTCACAAGACTACTGGCCCAATAGAAAGAGTGGCATGATTTCGTCCTCTGTGTTCCAGGTCTGAGGCAATTAGTTCCGCCAGGCTAGCACTGGCCGAGCAGTCTTCTTTTTCTCCTCTACCAAAACAGCTTATACTGTTTCATCTAATAAAACAGTTCAGTTACATGTATGTGTGTAATGGCAAAATAATTATATTTCATTTAGGTTTTTTTTTATTAAGTTAATTCAGAAAATTAAATATAAGTTCATTAAATATACGTTTTCGGGTTTTTTTTTAAGTAACGACAAAGTGACCAGCTGTAATGAACGAGACAGGGACGTGCGGATCCATACGCAAGCTTCTTTAATCGTTATCAGACAGGCAGGGTAACAACAGGAGCAAACACAACAATAAGGGCAATCCAAAGACAGAGTCGTAATTCCAGGCAAAAATCAAGGCAGGCAGCAATCAGTCAGGAAAAACAGAGTAAACAGTCCAAGAACAAAAACCAAACACGGGAGGAACACTTAGAAATGACTCACAGGGGAAATCAAGACTTTGCACACAACTGAGGGAAAGTGTGCTGAATTTATACTGGAGGGAAGGGGTGTGTTGATGAGCTGCAGTTGTGTGATTAGTCCAGGTGTAAGTGTAATCAGTCCACAAAGAAAGTGAACAAAGAAAGTTGATGAGATTCATCACTAATGCCTGATTGCATCGGTTTGGATTTGTCAACCCAAAAACTAATCCTGTAACTCTGAGTTTGTTTTTCATGGTACAGGCCCCAGGAGCGCTTCACAAAAAAACTGAAACTTAGCGGCAAGAAGACATGAGTACAAAAAGCTTTAAATGACCACTTAACAAAAAAAATCAGAGGAGATGGCGAGTCAGGAAATTTATCTTTGTGACATGGACTCATGAAAACACTAAATCCTTTAAATAACTTCCTACTATTTTCCTCTGACATATTCCTGGTATTTAGGCTACTTTTGCTGACGCTGTGACAAGCTTTAGTCTATTACGTGTATTTGAATGCAGAACTCTTCAGCTGCGCTGAAAGCACGCTCTCTGTAATTATTTTGGTGAAAGTAACTCAAAAGTAATAAAATGCATTACAACGCATTACAATTTAGAATCAGTAATATTGTAATGTAAGGAATTACTTTTAAATAGCAGTAACAAGTAATATATAACATATTACAGTTTGAAAGTAACTTGCACAGCACTGGTTCTGAAGCCACAGGTTAAAAAGGTTTGTAATTGGGTCAGATTCAGTCTAGCAAATTTTAGTTTAAAAGTTCTTAATAAGAAATCAGTTCAGTTTCATCATTGTTCAATATTAAAGAAATTCAATCTGCTAAGCTGGGATAATTTGATCAAATATATACAAATATGTACAAAAGATTATACATAACATAATTGATGATGTTCATGATTGAGTTCAGCTGATCCTAATCAGCGTATGCCAATGAAATTCATTGGTGTGTTTGTACACGCAGAGTTGTTTTGGCATCTCGAAGCGAGATTCCTACTCGCCGGTCACCGACGTGACGTCTCTGTTCCCTTCTTCAGGGAACGAGGGTTACAATACGTCACCGGGATGTTATATCTGCTCACACAACTGGTAATTCCATTTGAGGACAGCAGAAATGACACACATCTATGACATGTAAAGAAAATACTAACAGATCATTTATTCTGCTGCATGATGTACATCCAAGTGAAAAAGAATATTGAAAAAAAAAATTAGGGTGGAAAGTTGGTTCTGTCTTTGGGTTTTTGAATGGATGGGGGCAGATCTAATTGTAAACTTGCAGTCAACTTTAAGTGCGAAATGTCCAGAATTAATCATCAGAGAGAGGTCTGTCGTTATTGTATTTTGGTTCAAAATTACATTGTCAAGAAGTAAAAAGAAAAAGAAACATAAAGATGGATGAATTGTTCACAATAAATTCAGTAACATGCATTTTGAAAAAAGATTTCATCATGGGTTTCTTCAAGTTTTCATCATGGGTAGCTTATATTTGTTTCACTGTGGCATTTAATATTGTTAAATAAAATATTGTTAATGTAAAATATTACAAAAAACAGATTCACTATCATTACAGATGAGCAGATATATATAAGAAGATATATAAATATAGCTATAAACAAATCTGTCCAGTGTACATTATATGTCCTAGAAAAATAATAATAAAATTAACTCAAATATGAAATAATTAAAAGAAAACAAAAGAAGTTACTTTTAGTACATTAAAAAAGGTTGCAGCTTACTATACCTCCATTATGAGCACATACAGGGCAGCAGTCTCCGTCTGGGATGAAAGGACTCTGGTCTTTCCCACAACTAAGAGGAGGACAAGCACGTGGCCCGCAGGTCACCTTCCCATGAGAGCATGTGCACACCGAACATTTGGAATAACTCCACTGACTGTCATGCTGAGTGAGTGGGAATGAGAGAACGGTAAATTAGATCATAGATGAAGACAGATGCTGACTGCAAAACACAATAAACACCTTAAAAATATGACAGAAAACTGTTATCTATAAATTTGTGCAAACAGAATATCACAAATATCACTGATTGTTCTGAGCCTCAATGCCAACACGGCCTTTTCTCCTAAGTAAATGCTACTTGACTTGAAAGCAACACTGCTGGAATTTTAAACAGAGCACCAAGTGGCTCTTTAGCAGGGATGACTGGGACAAAAAAAAGAAGCTTGCTCTGTCAGGGAAGAGTGGGACGGCAACAAAACCGCTTTTGTGCACAAAACGAAGCAATCACTGAGTTGGGTGTTTGACCAGAAGTAGAAAGATTTGCCAAGGAACAGGATGAGGCTTTTAGCATCTTTTTTTGGAGTTGTGTCATAAGCAGTGTGACTTACCCCATAAACCATTCCTTCATGCTGACAGGTCCCTGGCAACTGTGCAAAACATTCCGGACAGCATTTGTTAGGTGGGATTCTCAAGCGCTCACCCTAGGAAAATATCCCAAGAGACATTTAAAGAGATGTATTAGCATCACAGAGAAAGTGTGATCAGGACATAATACTAAAATAACACTGGTTGCAAATGGCAATAGTTTTGGCATGTGCAGGATGTATTATGTATTTACAACAATGTTATGTTAGTATTAGTAGTATTTAAGGACTTCAAACTAATTTATAGTTTTTATTTTACGTCAGTTTGTTATGTGCTTTGCCAGTTTTACAAAAGTATTGGTACTTCAGCGACAACCTTAATTTTTTCTCTCCAAGACATTTTTTTTAAAGGGTTACAGTAGTTCTGTCACTACTCACCCTCATGTTGTTTGATGATATCAGAGAGCCATCTGACCCTTGATAGACAGCAACACAACTGGAAATTATCCAGGTCCAGAAACGTAGCGAAAAAAAAACAGTTCATGTGACACCAGTGGCACAACTTCACTTTTGCGATGCTAGGAGAATACTTCTTTTTGTGCAAAGAAAACAAAAATCACATCATTACTCTATCCATTCTTCTTCTGTGACTTCCGTCATTTTAAACAGTATGCGTACCCTCTAGCCAAAAGAACCGCAGATTACACAAATGTGCGTGCTTTCACCCAGATGTAAACAAGGCTGATTATGTCAAATACGCTAAAGCTTGCGCATATGGTGTGGTGCGATAGTCTCTAAAATGGCGGAAGATGTAAGTCACAGAAGAAGAATGGTAAATGATGTTGGACTGTTTGACTAAGGTTTTTGCTACATTTCTGGACCTGGGATCATTTCAGTTGTATTGCTGTCTGTGGATGATCAGATGGCTCTCAGATATTAACAAAAATACCTTAATTTGTTTTTTGAAGATGAACAAATGTCTTATTGGTTTGGAACAACATGAACTGACCCTTTAATCAGTTTAGATTTTTTTTTCAATTTCAACTATAGTTTTAGTTAACAGTAACAACAATATTACTGCTGTACAACATTCTTACAAGGTTTGATGTCAATAGGATAATTGACTAACTCTTAAATGACTTTTTAATGAAAGTAAAAATAACTGTATACACTACAGACTCTTGGAACACTCTGGCCATTTAAGTCAGACCGGAATTAACTGTTATATAATCTTTAATGAACTCACTTAGAAATCCTTTGAGAACAAAGTTACAGTGAAACAACCTTTAAATGGTTCTTGGTAGAACCTTCGTCGTTCTAACCATTTATAACACGGTTCTTAGTTTCGGTTGCTTTTGATTGGACCATAAGCATTAATGTTTAATTGTCCATTTTCATTCCTATAAGCTAACAATGCATTCATCAAGCACCTAAGCCTTGTTACTGCCCTGTTTTAATAGCCCATGAGAAAATACTTTATTCTTACCCTCTGAAAGTCACACTGGGGATTTTGGCAGAGAGTGGGTTTGCAGATGACAATATCATTGTAGCAGATGCAGTCTTGACATGTGTCTGGTTTCCATGATGTATTGTTCTATAACAGGAAGAAAGGTACACAGATATAAATGCACGTGCACCATCATCTCTCAGTTTATGGCACATGCGTTGGGAATGGCACAGCACTAAAAAGCAATACCTTGACAGTGTAACATCTGGAGATGATAACATAAAAACAAGTTAAAGGGATCAGTGTCCAGGTTAAATAATGAACTTAAATTGAGTTATTTCCTCACTCAACACAATCAATGTCTTGCATTTGTTAGAAATTCCTAACTGAAACCATTCAAATAAGGCCATTAGAAACAGTAAAGCTATCCAGAGACATCCCCATTACCTACAATAAATGTTAGAGCATTAACAGATAACAGTCAAAGAGGTTGCTTTGGTATTTTAAGATGTATTAACAGTCTTGCCTGAGGGAACTACTGCTTTTAAATAGGTATCGGATGAACAGATAGGTAAAACAGAGGAGGAGCCTCCTTTATGTCAATGTAGCCTTTTCACTGAGCTAATCCAAGCTGACCTAAACAGACCATTGGGACTGGTCCTAAAACAGAGTTTTAAGAAAGGTGAGGGTGAATGCCACTAAAGCTTTGATTTAAGCGGTCTTACATTCATTTGATGATGCTAGCTGGATCAATGCTAACCAAGCCAATATGTGTTAATATGCCAGTCATATGCATGCTAAAAAGCAGCTAATGTTAGAAAAAATTCTTACAAAACAGAATGGTATCAGAGTTACAAATTTATTTAAAGTTCATACTGTATGACAATTTAGATATGTGCACAAACCATTCATTTTCTCTTACTGATGATAAATTCTATACAGCTGTATTATAAATCACACACAGTGACAGCTGCCCTGAGGAGCCATCTTGTCAAAGTGACAGTTTGAGCAAGTGTTGAAGGGTTGCGAATTTCAGCACAGCACCTAGCCTCTGAAGTGACACTCGGCACAGATGTCTTAATGGGGAATGGCCCCAATCTGGCTTTGAATGGCCAGCTCGGAGACATCTGAGCAGAGTCAATATCGCAGCAAACTGTCCGTGGTTTCCAGACGCCCAGAGTGGTGATAAAATCTGGGTCTGTTTGCGTTCTAAAAACACATCACTTGTGATCTGTGGCATGCAGCACATTCAGCTAAAACTGTGAAAACAGAGCATTGCGTCTAATAGGAAAGAAGTATAAAAAACATTGTTAAAAATAAACCTTACATGAAAACCAAAACTAAAGTATGGGTAACACTTTGCAATAAGGTTCCATTTGTTAATATTAATTAACATAAACCAACCATTAATTCAACATTTACTAATACTAACATTGCCAAAGATTAATTGTAACAATGTATTGCTCAGTATTAGTAAATGCATTAAATATGGTGAACAAATGAAATGTAATGAACAAAATTATGTATTGTACAAAGTTTATTTTCTTTTCTGGAACATAAAAGATTGTTTTTTTTTTTTTTTTGTTGAAGAGTATTCGGGACACTCTTTACCAATAAAGTAAAAAAAAAAGAAAAGTATTCAAGAACAGCTGCAGTGTCCTGTGCTTTTTTAGCTTAATCATAATTAGATAAAGCACTCTATGGGACATTACTGACAAAACTCCAGGTATTTCCTGACATTTCATAAATGATAATCTTATCAAAGCAATTAAAACAAAACAATTTTTAATTAGCCTGAGCTAGTCTGAGATTAAGTTCCTATTGCATAGTGAGATGAAGCAGGTCCCTGAAGTATTGAAGTTTTAATCGCTAGTTTTATGACAGGAAGCATGTTGTATTTCTCCAACAGATTTTTGGATCATTTTTGAGCAAGCACTGAGATAATGAGATGTTTATTAGCTGAACAAAATAGGCCACAGAAGTTTGTGCTCTTAGCACAACAATTATAAAAAAAATTAAATGACAATTAAATAAGTCACTGTCTGTCTCTGTCTATCAGTCTAAAAAAATACTAAGATTAAATGAAAAAATTAAACAATGAAAGCAAAGAAAATGATTCCTTGGGAGCTAACTAAAATCAGTTAAAGCTGAAGTACTATAAATACTAAAACCATCAAATTTTATTAAAGCTTTATAAAACAAAAAACATTATGACAAACTAAAAAAAATGTTCTAAAATGAAAACGAATAAAAATGAATAAACTACTGTATAAAGTATCAAACAGTAATCTATATAAATAACTAACACTGGAAAATTGAATTTAATGACAATAATCTTCTGGTTTAATGTCATATCCCTACAAAATTATGTCTTGCAATAATTGTACTTGTAATATGAGCTTCAGGCATGCATTAGGTCATATTTTATCTCCAGTCATTATTTTCACTAATAAATGAAAAGTTACTAGAAAATGCATTTTCTTTACAAACATACCTTTATGTTTTTAACACACTATAATAACTGGAAACTATATAGCAATTATTTATTATTAGTTAGTTTAGTTAGTTATTTAACTCAAACTGTAAAACAAGTGATTCAAACCTTATATTAAACATTGACCCCAAAATGGATTTAAACATATCTAAACACCTAAAAATGTGAATGTATACAAGTCATACAGTACCCACAGTTCCATAGTTGCATTGAATACTTTTGTTTTGAATTAAAAATGTTATTATTACTTAAGTTTAGTTTTGTTTTGTTTTTTAGGGTGGTTTTGCAGGCACTTTCCCAACTTCTCATCCTCCCCAAATAGCAAAGAGAGCAGGTATCTGTGTCTGAAAGCTATTTTGTTGATGTATTGAGCTGTCTGAAACACAAAGTAATCATGAATAAGCTCATGGACCCGCTTCAAACAACGCATTAGAAGAATTGACAAATAAGGACACTAGTTGGTGAAGCTAAAGATAGGTCTGGATTTGCTCCAGTTGACTTGTTTAAGTTAACAGGAGCATACTGTGGGTAAGGTTTACCTTCACAATCTCCAGGGCACACGAGAGTTTGTGTGACAGAACGTATTTGATAAATCAGCTGAGGAAGTAATGTGCCATATTTGGTGGGCCACTCAGGTGCAGTTCAGATACACACCATTAGCCACAGACAAACGGTCTGCTGTGTGCACTGGATGCTTCAAGACTGTCTATAGCGAGAGAAACAATTTATTTTCTGTTCCTGTGTCATTCAAAGTATCATGTGACTTTCTACTCGATAAGCAAAAACAACAGTGGCTGTTTAGATGAAGTAAAAAAACTATCCGGGTGAAAACATTACATTAAAAGCTGCAAAACCCTCTGGGTCACGTGTAAATGGTCCTGTTTCAATTCCATAAGCTCAAGACTAGTAGCCAAGAAAGCAGAAGGTAATTGAGTCCAAATTGAGCTGGCCTCGATTTAGGCAGTGAGAGATCAGCCAGAACCGAGCCATTGCGCAGACTAATTCAATTAGAAAATGTGCTAAATCGTATCCCCAGCCAATTGAGTCCACTAAAGCAGTGGCTGACGGCCACAGATACAAGCAGAGCATCTTAAACTTCATTATGGAAGATCTTAAGATTAGTCTTGAGTACAGTAAGTACACTCAGATCAGCTATATTGAGGATATTAGTCACATGGGATGACTAAAATTGTAAAATGTAGTAATTGTTTAAAGAATCTTTCACATGCATTTGTAATGCCTTGCAAACCTTATATGCTGATTTTTTTTTTTACATTGTGATTCTATAATGTATTCTACATTGCTCTTGCACATTTTGCTGATCTGTCACCAAGATAATCTAGCTGGTTACCAATACTGTACGTGAGGTTTTGTTGAGTTTACAAAAATGACTTGTGACTTGAAAGCAGGAGTAAAAATGGGTTGCAGTATTTTGCATTGATTGCCTTTGTTTTCATGCAAAAGTGTTATGGATGGATTTATAGAGTTAGATTATAGATGCACACTACCGTTCAAAAGTTGGTCTGGTCAGAATGTTTTTTGAAAGAAGCTTCATATGGTAAACAAGGGTGCATTTAGCTGATTAGAAGTTATATTATAAAAAAATAATTACAATTGAAAAAAAAAATAATTACAATTGAAAAAAAAAACATTTGAATTTAATTTAAAATGGAATTTATTCCTGTAGTGATTAAGCTGAATTTTCAGTAGCCATAACTCTGTCACAAGATCCTCATGAAATCATTCTAAAAGGCTGATTTGCTGCTCAAGAAACATTTTTAGTATTATCAATATTTTGCTTCATTATAAACATACTGACCACAAACTTTTGGTAGCGTATAACTTCCAGCTTGCGGCCTGAAAAAAACCTTAGCAAATATAAAAATCTATTGCTAAAAAGTAGCACTGTTTATTTCTATTCTAAAGAATTCTATTCTTTAAATGTAAAAATGTTAATTTTAGCACTCTATTCATTTACTGCTTGTTTTCTTAAAAACATTAACACTAGCTTTTATCTTTTTGCATTCTATATATTTGTTTTATTTTTATTTATTATATAATAATAAAAAACCGCCTTGCTACTTGTACTACATCAAGCTAACTGGGACTTATTATAGCACTTGCATATAATTTCTCTTTTGTTGAATTTTATTGCTTCCATTGTCCTCATTTGAGTCGCTTTGGATAAAAGTATCTGCTAAATGACCGAATGTAATTATAAATGTAATTTACAAATAAAAAGTGTCATTCCTTATGTGAAATAAATAATCATAAAAAATATATATATATCACCCCCATGATCCAACACTGTCTCTGATATTTCCTGGGCAGAGTGGGCATATGTGTAAAAAAAAAACCTGTGTGACCCTCTTTTTACTAACAACATGATTTAAAATGCATGAAAGACATCTGGTATCACGTTTCTGGACAGGATGGTGTGTTGAAGACACAGCACTATGTTTGCTGTTCCTTTGAATAAATCTGGGCTTCAATACATTCAAATGTATTCGGTTTCTGCATTTCTATTGCCTTCTACAAAACTTCCTTCTTATGCCAGCCAAGCATGATTATATGCAAATTTCTTGCAAGGCAAGCGGTGAGACTAAAAGGTTGCCAAAAAGGACGTCTAAATCTATTTGTCATTGCACAGATATGCTCAAATGGTCACATCTTGTTTAGAGAAAGCAGGAAGAAACATCACAAAAATGTTAAGAAAGCATTATACAGCTACATAGCATGTTCTAATTATGCTTCCTTTTATATTAAAACCAATTTAAATGCCACAAGGTGGATTTTATTCCCTCATTGTTATTTTTAATAGCTTGCACAAAATACAACATATGTTGTTCTCCCTACGCAAATGTGATAATTACTGCCTTCTGAACGAGCAGAGATGTGTCTAATACAGAAAAATGGTAATGTTAAATATGAAGCAAATTTTCCGTGTGAAGTTCAAAATGATCTATTCCCCCTTGTAAACACTGGAATTACGTATGACTATAAAATGATGGCTGTCAAGACATAGATTAGTTCCAGTGTAAAAAAACCAAAACAATAAATGGCAGCTATACTTCATGTTGTGCTCCCATCCAAATTTGGTTTGGAAACACAAATATTAACACTGATAACTTGTGTGTTTGTAAGAAACAAATCCATCCAACCATTGCTTTTACCTAAAATACGAGTCCTATGTTTGAAGTTGAAGCTGTATAAATATGCAAAGATCAAGTGCTTGTTTAAAATCTTAAACAGTTCTAAACCGTTTCAAATATGTTGGTTGATATTGATGTAAGAGGACAACAAGAGATCAACTTTTTCAGTAGAAGAAACATTATTATGGATTATGGCCAGAAGCAACTGTTTAAAGTTAAACACCCCAATGATGGATTTGTTTCTTACAAAGGCGCAGCTTTTCACTTCATAAAATATTAATTGATAGGCTGGAGTCATGTGGATTACTTGTGAATTATTTTGATGTTTTGGTGATGCTACATGTCTCTGATGAAGAAACAAGCTCATCTACATCTTGGAGGGCCTGAGGGGGAGAACATTTTCAGCAAGTTTTCCATTTTAGGTCAACTATTTTTCAAATTAAAATATCTAATTGTTATTTTTATTCTTTCTAGAGGTTAAAAATAATAGAAGTTATTTGTATCTTGTAACTTAGAAAACATTTCAAAAGCCATTTAGAATTTGATTTAATTAGAACTCTTTTAAAGTGTATTCAAATAAACAGATCAGTCAGATGTATCACAGACCTTTTAGTTGATTTCATAATTAATTAATTAATAATAATGTGTTATTGCTGACAGCGGCTTTCATTTAAGACTAGTAGAAAGCAGAATACTGGAGAAATTTATAAAGTTGGGGTGTATTAGGGTAGGAGTGGAGACAATGAATGCTAGAAGATGAAAAGAAAAAGATGCAATGAAATCGAAGATGAAAGAAACATGATCAAACGTTTTTAGAGATAAACTCCTCTGTATGTGGTTAAATGGATTTTTCAATGTCCTTTGTTAGAAATAACAAGTTGACAGAAAAAAAGAGCAAGAGATTTAACATTTAACATTAAAACATTAACTTTAGCATTAAGCATGGTAATAAAGCTCAATATGACATTTTGTCAGCAATGCTTCAGAGGTTATCTATTCACAATTGTCCTATTATTTGTACAGCAAGTGTGCATTATCTTAGCCATGTACAAACTATGACATTTTTCTAAAAACCAAAGTTCACTTCACTTCAGTGGGTACTTTTGCCCTACAACACAACCACTGAATTATTAATGCTAAAAACATTGAACGATGACGGGGACAACAACACCACTGCACTCAAACCAGGTACATCTGTTCACTTGGTCATTCTACCTGCGTAAACAAAAATGCTCTCTGGAAGGAAGTGAAATTCCTCTAGACATAACAAAGAGTGATGGTAAATTATTAAAAAAATGGGTTTGTGGCAAAACCTGTTCTTAGGGCGGGTTCTGTCAAACAGTGTCAGAGATTTGCCATGAAAAACAATCACTTTAAGTAGGCTGTTTCCGACACTGAAGAATGTAGGCAGTGTTACGTCTGTTAATGGTTAACATTTATGTGCTGGATGGTTGATCAAACAGATTTATTCCAGCAGGGGAGTCCATTCACTCTCTTATCTCAGTCAGTTATTTTTACTTCAAATGCAAAATTACATCTACCATTCAAAAGTTAGGGGTCATTGCTTTTTTTTAGAATTCTCCTTTATCAAACATTTTAATATGATGATTTGGTGTTCTAAACACATTTCTTGTTATTATCAGTGGTGAAATGATATTTGCTATGGGAAAATGACAATACATTTAAGGATTCCTTCATGAATAGAAAGTTCAAAAGAACAGAAATTAATTGCATTAATTAAAAATAGATATATTTAGTTGTAGACAATAGACAACAGGTGAAAATTATAGCCAAACAGCAAGACACCCCAAATAAAGGAGTGGTTCTGCAGGTGGTGACCAGAGACCACTTCTCAGTTCCTTTGCCTTCTGGCTGATGCTTTGGTCACTTCTAAACGCTAGCAGTGTTTTCACTCTAGTGGTAGCATGAGATGGAGTCACCCACAACCCAAGTGGCTCAGTTAGTGCAGCTCATCCAGTATGGCACATCAAAGTGAGCTGTGGCAAGAAGGTTAGCTGTGTCTGTCAGCGTAATGTCCAGAGCATGGAGGCGCTACCAGGAGAGTACATTAGGAGATGTGGAGGAGGCTGTAGGAGGGCTAAAACCCAGCAGCAGGACCACTACCTCCACGTTTGTGCAAGGAGGAACAGGAGGAACACTGCCAGCAGGCCACAAATGTGCATGTGTCTGCCCAAACGATCAAAAACTGTCTCCATGAAGGTGGTATGACGGCTCAACATCTACAGGTGGGGATTGTGTTTACAGCCCAACACTGTTTAGTCATTTGCCAGAGAACACCAAGATTGGCAAATTCGCCACGGGCGCTCTTCACAGACGAAGACCATGATGAGCTCTTTTAAAGGAGAAGTTCACTTTCAAAAAAAACTTTTGCTGGGAATTTACTCACCACCATGTCATCCAAGATGTCCATG
>JAUCNO010001119.1:0-14993 GCA_032353835.1 Enteromius viviparus | reverse complement strand
CTACTATAATATAAATACTATATAAATACTATAATATTTATTATTAATATTACTACTTCTACTGCTACTACTAATCAATGAAATGTAACTTTATATACAGTATATATATATTGTATAAAGGCTCAATAAGCTATTCCATTTAAAAATATGTTTTTCAATTAGATTAACTTAGTTATTATTAAACTGATAACCAATTAAATTAAAAAGCATTTTTGTAAACATACAACGTATGCAGAAATTAGGTTTAATTAAACATTAATATTATTACTACTACTACTACTACTAAGCGATAAAATTGAGACAAACTTTTTATATATATTTTTTTTCTAAAGTTTCAATAAACTGTTTAATTTAAAAATATATATATATTTGTAATGAATATATTATTTCATATGTCAGGCTTTATAGAGTTAATATCTTGTCATGTTTAACACAGAGACTGAACATGCTCTAAACGTCACTGACAGATGTGTGTGTGTTACACACTGCTGCCCCTCAGCATCCCTCTGATCTTTTGTTTTTCTCCTCATTGGCCGGATGAACCTGGGTCTAACAGGCCAGCTAATAAGATCTATAATGGGGAAATGATGTCAGCACAGGCCAGATGACCTCATGAGCGTGTATTTTTAGAGGTTTTCATCTCACAATGACTCAGAGACTCTCTGGGCTGGCTTTTCTTGTTTTCTTGCTTTTCTGACTTAGCTAAAACATGTTTTGAAGTTCACACAGACAGTCACGCAACCTTCACTTTGCTTTGGAGAAAGAATCTATTTTATCGATGTTAATTAGCAGCTAAAACATCTTTTCATTTTACTACATTTTGCTCCAAATTAGAGCATTCTTTAAGGGCTGTATGAAAACAGTTATCCTTTCAATCGAATCACTTCTACGCTACATATGTGAACTTGCCAGAGAGACTAAATGCCTTTGAGCATCAAATAAAAGGCCAATGAATATTGGCGTGCACAGATTGCATTCAGGTGCACATCATCACTACGTGAAAATAAGAGGGCATGAATGCAGTGCACTTGCAGACTTTCGCTTTGGAGCCTTCGCCATTTCTGAGCTGGAGATCCGTAATAGCTTTTCGGTTGATGCGCCGAGGCGGTTGCGGAACCTCATGCTAACCACGCAGAAAGTTCCTGCGGGGAAAAAAAAAACTTCTACAACGATGCGTAGTTCCGTAGGGTTACCAGAGCAGAGTGCTTCCCCCTCACAGCGGGCCGAGCATCTCCTCTGGGGCACTCCAGAAGGATGAGATGTCTATTGCAGCATCAGGGGCAGAGTCGGCTGGTGAAGTGGACATCTCACCGGGACAGTGCCCTCCGCGGTCACTGCCCTGTCCAAGCCGGTCACCGAACTGTCGGCTATGCTCCTCCAAGCTGCCGAGGGGATCGAGTTGGGGGTATCAGGGGCCCTTGTCCTATTCCTCGAGGCTGGATGATTGGTTTCTGGGGCAGAGACCACAGTACTCCGGCGTTTCTCCCCGGTGCCTTTCTTCCCGGAGGTGCACGAGAAACTGTTCAGGTTGTGGCAGGCCCCCTACCCTCTCCGCACCCGGCTCCTCCCCCCTCGCCACCTCGACGGCGGGGCAGCCTAGGGTTGCGCAGCAGTCCCCAGGCTGAGCGTGCTGTGGTGGTGCATGCCTGCAGTAATGTTTCCACACCTCCGGGCTCAGTGCCTCGAAGTTCCCATCAGACCCAATGTGTTTTGTCTCTTCAGATGCTGAACCGGAGCACTGTGTCGCCAGCGCAGGAACCAAGGAAGCAGGTAGGGGCTGCCCAGAGCAGCCAGACTTTCCTCCAGGATGTCTATCCTTCTGGGATCAGTCCCTGTTCTCTCTTCCCGCAGGCTGCCCTACCGCGGTCATGGCGGTCAACGCTCCCTTGATTTCGAGCGATTCCCAGCCCATTGCAGTGGTTGATAAGGACGGTACGCATCAGCTATTCGATTCAGTTTGCCATGCACCGCCCAGGTACAGAGGCATTCACTAAACCACTGTCCGCTTGGGCAGTGGCTGTCCTGCTTGCAGAGGTTGCAGTCCTACTGGTGAAGGACGCAGTCAAGCCTGTTTCTCCAGCCGAGATGTGGTTGGGGTTTTACAGGTTGAGACCCATCCTGGAGCTTTGGATTGGCCCCTCTAAAAACAGGCTGCCGTTTAAGAAAATGCTCAAACCAAGGTGCATCCTAAGAATGTGCATTCGGCCACAGGATTGGTTCGCAGCCATTAACCTGAAGGAAGTGTATTTTCATGATTTTACCTAAACGCCCCTCACCTCCCTCAATGGTGGGCCAGCCAAGGGCTGTGCGGTGGTCCCCCTCGACACCCAGGCCGAGTGCGCTGTCACGGGGCATGCCCGCACAGTGCTGCCACTGACTGGATCAGCTGCGTATACCTTCCAAAGCATGTTATCTCTTGCCCGTTTTCGTGGACTGAGTTTGCCGCTGCAGGTCAGGCTCATGCTGCACGACAGTGGTCCTGATCAAGTGGGGGTCGAGCATGTCTGTGCGCCAGTTGGTGGTAGGGACTTGGTGCTTCGGCACCTCAGCCATCTGGTCCTCCAGGGCAACTGGGGAAACAGAAACTCTCCCAGGAAAAAGGAGGAAATCGCTTTTCTCGGAATGGAGCTGGACTTGGTCTGCATGCTGCCCACCTCACCAAACGAGCGCGTGAAGACAGTACTGAAGTGCTTGGACTTCTTCAGGCGCATTATTGAAAATTCATGAAGCCAGGCCTGGATAGTTTCATGTCCATAATCACCATGGAGTGCTTAAAATTGTGAATATGAATGGGAATATACTTCAGAGATATTTTATTTTCACAGCCACCTTTGCTCAGATTTACCAAGGGTGTCAATATTAGGAGAGGGCGCTGTACATCTAAAATTAAAAAAATTGTACTGTAAATTCTATTCTATCGACGGAATTCTGTCTGTGCTCTGCATAAAAAAAAAGGGCTCTACATTCTCAGGTCCTGATGAGGGAAAATAACCATATTTAATACAAACTCAATTAAAAAGTCATTTACCTTATCTGGTGTTATGCTGTAAATCAGTGGTTTTATCGCTGGGATTCTTATCTCTGTTTTGTCTTTTCTTACAGGACACTGGCTGTGATAAACGTGTAAAATAACACTGAGCTGAGTGTGTGTTTTATGAAGATCAGAGCTGCTCTATCAGTTTGTTGTGTCTCGTCTCTGATCAAAGGCACACAGGAAGTGCTCTGTTGCACTGGTCACTTCCTAAGCATCACATTTAGGGTGTTGATCTACAATCACAATCCGTTAAGTGTATATTTTTCACAAAGGGGCCAGATTCTGTATCTTTGTGTCCTTTACTACCTCTAAAACTAATTTGTTACTCTGTACAGTATATTATAAACTAGACGAATACAATTACATACTGCTGTCAAATTAGACAGAGACAAATTATTAGATGGAACAATATGGCTCATTGGTTTGAGGTAAATAAATAAATAACTAATTTTATTAAAATTAAATATATGATTTGTTCTCATTATAAATAAATGACTTATAATTAAAAATTTATTAATTAATTACTATTTATAGTAAATAAATTATGTTTATGGGTCAAATAATTGAATAAATACATAATGTAATAATTATTTGTACATGATTACTATTGCAGTAATGATAAATAACTAGATTATTGCTTCATAATAAACAACTGGATTGTTCTCATAATAAATAAATTAGTATTTATAGTAAATGAATTACCTAAATATACGATTGGGTTATAGGTAAAATAAATGAATAAATACATAATGTAATGAATCAATGATAATTATTTGTATAATAAACACATGATTATTTTATCAAGTAAAACATGACTATTATTGTACTAATAAATAACTAGATTATTGTTTTACAATGATTAAAATATAACAATTACAGTACTAATAAATAACTACATTATTATTTAATTATAAACAAATGGCTTATATTAAAATATAATATTATTTATAATAAGTAAAATAAATGATAATTAAATAAGTACATTAAAATCAATAAATTAATAGGTGACTATTATGTTTATAATAAATGATCATTATACGAGTAAAATTAATGATGAAAGATAAATTAATTAATTAATTAATTAATTAATTAATTAATTAATTAAATTAACAATTATTTTACAAAAAATAAAAATATATTACTTTTTGATAATAAGGAGAAGAAGTGATGCTTTAAACAAATATTCATGCAATAAATATTTTATAATGAGCAAAATGAATGATAATAATAAAAAATAAATAAATATATAGACTAATATTTTTATAATAAAAAACTAAAATAAATAAATAAATAAAGTCAATCGTCTCTGTTGGTCACAAAGTCACTTCATTATTGGTTGCTGTAAATCAGAAAGCAGCAGAAAGCTTTGTCTCATCTTAAAAACATTCTCTGTGGAAATTGCACAACAAGAAAATAACAGCTTGCATTTCATAAACGCAGAGATCAAAGCCTTTCCTGTAAAATCATACATAACAGCTCCAGAAGACTGCTTTCCCTCGGCTCGTATACACGTGCTGGTGAGAAAGGGACGACTTTTCATCACCCAGCCAGACTTATTGGAAGAATTATTAGTGGCACTTAGAGCCGAGACCCCTGGGAAAGTCTTAATGAGGGCTGTATGGCTCTGGTTATGAGTGGCAGAAACAGTAAAGCAGAGCCGGCCCGAACAAAATAAGTACATAATAAAATTATATATATGATTAGAATTTGTATTATTATTTTAATTATTTTTAAAAAAACAATCAATTTTAAAAGAATAGTTTATTTTTTAAAACAATTTCAAAATTTATATATATATAAATATATAAGTAAATATATAAAATTGATTTTTGCTGAAACTATTTGGTATTAGTTTTCTTGGCAAATAGTTATATACTGTAGAATATATTTGTAAACATTAAAAAAATAATAATTAACAAATATGTCACAGTCTGTTCCTGTCTTGTCTCGTGCTCCCCCATGTCTTGGTGTATTTTGGTTTTAATCCTGTCCGTTTGGTTTCTTCCTTATTAGTTTAATCGTTCCACCTGTTGTTTTGACACCTGTGCTCACTTTTGTATTGATTAGTTACCATTTAAATACCCTTGTCTTTTCTTTGTCATTAGGTTTGGGTGAAGTTACTGTGATGTGTCTTATTGTCCATGTTGTTGTGAACTCCTGAATGTATCTTTTGCTGCCCCGACAGCTTTTGTTTTGCCCTGTAGGCCGTTTATTATTAAATGTTTTTGCAGTACCTTCTGGCTTTCTCTGGTTCCTGGCCGCACATCCGTGACAAAATATTACATTTAAACATATAAATATATTTAAAATAAAAAACAAAAAGTTTCTAAAACAATGCTATTTATCCCTTTAAATGTTTATGCAATATTGATACATTTTAACTGAAACATAAACAATATAATTTAAAACATTAATTAGCAATATGCAATTTAAAAGGCATTTTCTGTATATTTTATTCAAAAACACATTTGCACTTTTAAAAAATCGGATTTTTATCCAGGTAATCCTGGTCACTCTTAAACACACCAGCAAAAATCCTTGAGTAGATTATTGCTAATAGGATTAACTAACTCTTTTTCTATCATTTGGAGCTCCCTCTAGGGCCTCAGATGTCCTGAACTCCTGAAGAACAACCGACTGCAAACACTTAGTGTAATGAAGCATCAATTCCCCTGAACACAACCGTAAACTCTGCTCGGAAACAGCATTACCGCCACATCTGCAATAAATATGCAGGCTCTGGAGCACAAAAAACATCTTGCAGGCTCAAAATGCCACATAAACAAGATGTTAAGCCTCTCAGCGGTGTGTGAGCCGATAAGAGCCGTGCTTCGAGCTGGCCGCGTTAGGACAATGACAGCATGGCATTCTTCCACATGACTCACTCTATCTCAGTAGTGAGCAGCACGCACAGTGTGAAAATGTTCTGAATGGCTGGGTGATTAGACACAGATGCCCTCCGCACACTCACTTCTGCAAAATGCATTTAAAAAGGGTGCCGCACTGAAAGCACTGAAAGCTGAAAGCATCATGGAACTTAGCACATAACATGTTGACAGCTTTTTGCCGGTACGTATTCCTCTGGATGACAGGCTACATTTGAGAAAACAGTTATTTGTTATTTATACAGTCAGTTTGAAATCATCTATCCCAAAATGCAATGCGTTCAACACTTCATTTGCAATGTTACAAAGAACATATCTTTTTAAATAAAATAAAATTAATTGAATGAAATAAAAGTATCATGATTAATCCCATCCAAAGTAAATAAAATTGTTTACATGTTACATGTATATATAAACATATCATATTGTTAATATTCTTAAATACATGCATGTTTGTGTATTTATACATACATAATAAATATACACAGTACTATGGAGGGCCAAAAATTATTCAAAATTAAATAAATACATGTTGAAATATATGAATAAATTGTTAAATACATAAAATATATGATTAATAATATATAATATATAATTAATATATTATTAATATACATTAAATATATAAAATCAATTCAGAAGTAAATGCGTAAATGCAGAAATAAATATATAAACATAAATGTATTAATTTATTAATTTATATATTTATGTATGTATGTATGCATGTATGTATGTATTTATCTGTTTATTAATTAATACATTTTTAATAAATTGCTTAATTATTTAACTATTGATAATAAATAAATAAATAAATAAATGGTTGATTGATTGATTAATTTAATAAATTAATACAGGATTAAATTAATGAATAAATACATAAATTAATTAATAACTGAGTAAATAAGTTATAAAATCAATAATTAAATAAACAAATTAATAAATATTTATAGATTTGTAATTATTTATGTTTTATTTCGGATGCGATTAATCGTTTGACAGCACTAAAAAATATAATTAAAAAAATTCTAAATAAAATAATAATGCAATATAATCACACATATTAAAAGTAAGCAGAAATTATAGCTAGTATTGCTGCATTATTTTTTTATAGGTATTTCATTACATCTTTGATTTTATTATCGATTAGTGTGATATTTTTAAGATCAAACCAGATTAAATGTGTGGTAAAAAATGTATTCATACTCTTAAACACAAATTAAAAATATAAGTAATATAAATATTACACAGTAAAATAATGACAACAATAAAAAACTGCAAGCAGTAACCAGTATGCTAATATGCAAATTAGAGCACAGCATAATCTCCGCCTCCAGACCTACAGACATATCACAATGCCCCGCCCATGTCTCTGAACACACAAAGACACCATACAGGTGTGTCCTGCTCAAAGAACAAGTGTGTGTGTTTGAGCGTGTGTGTGTGGTCAAGGAAAGAAAAACAGCACCAGTGTGTGTGTTTTTGTAAATGTTAGAAGAGCGATAAAGAGTAACGCAGACACAAACTGAGCTTCATTGACTCATAATCCAATTACATCAACGCTCGCATCCTGCTCTCCTTCTCCCGTCTCCACCCAAACAAAACCACATCAGAGAACGAGAGGCAGAGCAGATAAACACAGCGCTCAGGTGTTTTCATTACAGACCCAAGCCAGCAGATATTTGTACAGGTGCATGAGAGAGAGAAGTCTGAAGTTATTAAAACATTTCTGACCGTCAGCAGTCAGCTTTAAAAACCACACACAAGCCTCTTCATCCCTGTGTACAGCTAACATGCTTTCATTTGATTTTTAACTCTATATATAGACATACATATAAAATATTTACTCTCTCTCTCTCTCTCTCTATACATGTATATACATACATAAAAAAGAGTGCTGTCAAATGATTATTCGCAATTTATCACATCTAAATTAAAATGTTTTGTTTACATAATATTTGTATGTGTACTGTGTTTATTTATTAATACATACACATATAAAAGTATGCTGTTTGCTGATGATGATGGTATGATTGTTAATATTACTACCACGAACCGCCCAATATATGTGGGATTTTACTATGAATAATTCACAGCACAAAACACATTACAGTTGTAACGAAGGGACTGAAGGTCGAGGGTGGATCCAAATGCAAACACTTTTTTAACAAACGTAGACAAACAGGCACGGTCAAACAACAGCAAACAGTTCAATCCAGGCAAAGGAAAAAGAGTAATTCCAATAAACAGGCGAGGGTCAGGGCAGGCAGCAAACAATCAAAAAACTAGAAAACAGTCCAAGGTCAAAAACGCAAAGGAACAAGGAAAACGCAAGAACAAGGAACAAGGTTACGGCTTTGCAATAATTAGCATTTGAGAGAGGGTGAGGGCTTCTGTTATGCTCGACAGAGGGGAACCAACCAATGGACACATGGAGCATGACACATGAAAACAAGGGACCAATAGTCACACAACACACAGACATAACAGTCCGGGGTGGAGTGCCCTCTAAAGGAGCTCATGGGGACTCCAGCTGGCGATCGTGACAATAGTCAAAAAAAGCATGTTTACACATAGTTTTGTTCACATTTCATCATAACCCAGCAGTTGAGAACCGCTTGCCGAGTAAACGTATGAGTTAATTTAAGATAACAGTAATTTCATCAGTGTTTATACTAATATTTACATTTATTTATTCATTCCCTCTCATTAACCTACAATTACCTTCACATTACACCAATTTCACAGTACCAAAACACCCAATTAAAATAACAATCGCTCTGCAAAACAATAAAAACACAGCGCCGCAGAGGAGTCACATGATTTGACGTGCAATTACAACAAAATCAAAACCCAAACATTATAACATGCACTAATAAGGGCTTGATGGGAATGACGGGGGGTCAGAGGTCAAGCTCAAAGAAAATAAACATGCCGGTATGTCGTTCAACGTGACCCTGCTTAAAAATTAAAGATGGAGAGCATGGCATCTGATTTCCTCAACGGAGCGACGCTACAAAAACAGCAATTTCCTGTGTTTGTTGTTCTTTCCCATCTTTTTTTTTTACATTTCTAAAAGATTTGCTTGGGCACAGACGACAGTCCGGGAGAAGAAACTAAAATGGGCAGATGGGTTGTCATTAACACAATCTGATACACAGCTGTATATTTGTGTGTGTGTATTAAAACATATATTCAACATATATTAAAACATGTAATATGTATTATACATGTATTTTATACAGTTATATCATATACATATATTATAAAGTATTAAATATTCTATATTAAGTATATAAAATACTAATAGATGTATTGTTTTTCCAAATTGACATTTATGTTTTATGTTATATTTATTTATATATCACACACACACATACATGTACTGTGTATATATATATATATATATATATATATATATGTGTGTGTGTGTGTGTGTGTGTGCGTGTGTGTGTTCTAAAAAAAACATTGAATATAAAATAAGCATGTAATGTGAATTTTATATAATAATAATAACTAATAATAAAATTGATGTATAATTTAATATAGAAAGATTGTTTTTATGTTGATATTGTTTTTTTCTAAAACAGAATTAATGTAAAAAATGTTTTTAAATTTGTGTATATGTATGTATTAAAGTTATTTTCTTTATTTAACTTAGTAAAATGTAATTAATATATTTTATATATGTGTGTGTGTGAGTGTATTTAAAAAAACATTTAATATAAAATAAGCATGTAATAAGAATTAATACATGGATTTTATAAAATAATTATATATATATATATGTAATATGTAATATTGATGTTTAATTATTAAATAGAAATATATCGTTTTCTAAAGTGATTCATGTAAAATTAACGTTTTAAAATTTTTGTATATGTAAATGTATTTTTCTTTTTAACCCTAACTTAGCAAAATTTTATTTACAGTACATATTTAATATGTTGTAAATGTGTGTATGTTTATATATAATTAATCAAGTTAATTTCAATACTATTAATAATAGACAGAATAAGCTCCAAACTGGACTTTACGCTGACAGTTTAACGTCTGGCCACACGACACTGGAAGCCCTTGTTACACAAGCAATAAATCCTGAATGGTATTTGAGCAAACGCTTTAAGTGCTCAGCTCGTTTCCAAACATTGCAACCTGAACAGAGTAAAAGATCTTTTCACGACACCATTCATTAATGTGACACAAGCCCCTACAAATCCTGCGCTTTCCCTACAGCCCTCATGAAAAGAGCTTTCTTTGAGCGTCTCAGACCTGATCTGAGCTCAGCTTCTGAGAAAGACGTCCACCTGATGAACAGACACACATGCTCCAGCAATGATATCACTGAGGAATTCTGGGATTTTGCAGGACAAACATGGGTGGAGGACAGAGAAAAAGACACAGACGGCCAGTGTTTGGAAAATATGTTGTGCTGTGTAATGTACAAAAATGTGACCTGCTCCATATTTCCGTTTATTCATTTAGCAGATGCTTTTATCCAAGGTGACTCCAAGGTGATCCCTCATTTTGACATATTTATACATATCCAGCATAAATATGTTTATGCTGGATTTCTTTGTACTTTAGTATCACTGTCACTGTTTATTTAGAGAGCACAACTCAAAACAATAGATGGATGATGTAATTAAACAACTGCAATATAAATATATCAAATAAAAAATCACAAGTTAGAAAAAACTATGTTTTATTGATTAATAAAGACAAAAATTATCTTAGATTTGAAAAAAGCAAATCGTTTTTAAATTATAAATATACTGTAGTAACCTTTATTTTAATGTCACTGATATTTTAATATTTAGAATCAGTTTATTTTTTTATTTTATCATTTTTTGTTTTTATTTTTACTTTTATTATTTTTTTGTGTTTTTTTTTTCAATCATTTTTATATATTTTTTTAATTGTCTTTATCATTTTTAAATTAAGTTTTAGTTATTTTGAAACATCATATTTGTCACGTATTCTGTCTGTTTAGTTTGGGTATTGTTTTGTGTCTTCCTCGCTTTCCTCTTTTGGTAGTTCCTGTCATTACTGTGAATATTAGTTAATTAGTCTCCCTCTGTGTTCCCCAGCTGTTTTTACATGTCTGCATGTATATATACCCTGTCTGTTTAGTTTTCCCAAACAAACTAAAAGAAAGTTTATTCAGATGCTGAGCCCTCAGATTTCTATATTTCATTCTGTATTATCAGAAGCTGTCCATGACTGAAGTCATTCAGAGTGTGCGCATTAGTCAGAGATGATTTCATGCTCTCTCCTCCTCCACCTCATCTTCTCATTAGACGTCTTCTCAAACAGAGTTGTTTTGTTTGTTCCCACTCCGTTCATTCTTGTCGAGACTAGGCCGAATATCTAAAAGAACAACACGCTTTTGTGGTGCGCTTGCTAAAACTGCTTTTTCACAAAAGTTCATTCACATTTTAAGTCTTGGTTTAAGTCCATAATGAAGGAGATTTCAGGATTAGGCTGATAAAACGATTTGGAGAAAAGTTCACCTATGGATGTGAATGGGTGCTGTCAGAATGAGAGTCCAAACAGCTGATGAAAACACCACAATAATTCACAAGTAATCCACACCAATTCAGTCCATAAGTTAATGTCTTGAGAAGTGAAAAACTGTTTGAAAAAAACAATTCCATCTTAAGATGTTTTAACTGTAAACATAAATATCCATAATAACCTCCAGTGAGGAAGAAAAGTCTATCCCTTCAAAATCCACCCACATATTTATATAGAGCTGTTTTGGCTTGTAAACAGTGCAGATTTCTCACCTGGGTCAGACGAGAAGACTTTTCCATTAGAAAGAGCTATATTATGGATTATGGAAGTGACATTTTAAAGTAAAAAACATCTTGGTGATGGAGCTTTTCTCTTCATATAACATAAAACTGAAGAACTGGAGTGGTGTGGATTATTGTTATGCTTTTATCAGCTGTTTGGACTCTCATTCTGACGGCACCCATTCACATCCATTGAAAAAAAAGTGATGGAATGCAACATTTTTCTAAATTTGATGAAGAAACAAACTCATATTAATCTTGGATGGCATATGTGAGTGAATTTTTACCAAATGATTATATTTGGGTGAACTACAGTATTCCTTTAAATGTCATAAAATATAAAAATTCTGCATCTACACCAAGCATCCCTTTACACCAAGGGATGCCCACTTCCTCTTTCGCGCCCTTCCTGTTTTTCATTTGCCCCATTCTGTGCTTATCACAGGCCCAAATGAAAGTGACATCCTTTCATTTCTCTGGAAAGGCCCATGCTAACACACCTCATCAGGGATGACAAGAGAGCACATAGTGTCAGAAGTACACGGAAGTCACGAGATGCTTTCACAGGTGCAGCTCAGAAACGGCTCTGTGTGTCCAGCCCAACCAAACACCAATCTACCAACACAGTCTACAGAGTCATTTAACATTTAATGAATGAGTCTGGCCAAAGAACATTTCAGTTTTTAAATAATTGGCTGTGTGAATTTGTAAAAGAATCATTTAGTCATATTCTCAGTGAACCGAGTCACACAAGGTTCCGTTTCAGTCAGTCACTTCGACGTCACGTCGGTGACCGACGAATAGGAATCTCGTTTCGAGATGTATGTAAACACGCCAATGAATTTCACTGGCATACGCTGATTAGGATCAGCTGAACCCAATTGCAGCGCGAGTATAAGTAGGTCAGCAGATCTAGCGTTTATTAGCTTTTCGCTTCAGAGCCGAGCAGTTCATGCGAACGTTCTTGGAGCCATTCTACTCTGCGAAACGACGGAGAGAGGCTGGTGTTACGGTGTTGCAGCCACGGTGGTTCCAGTCGAGTGACGGTAACAATTGTACTGCACTATCTGCATTGTTTACCGAGTGACCATCTTCCCTGTTAGTTTCAGCCTTTCACAAAAAGAGCAAGCTAAAAGAGTACTCACGGGTGGTACGTCTTTTCAAAGACGCTTCCTTCGGGATGTCCTACCATCTGTGCGTTGTTGGATGTGGCCGTTACCTGGCACCGGCGGACAGTCACGAACACTGCCTAACATGTCTGGGCATTGAGCATGCTAGAGCGGCGTTCGTGGATGGTTCATGTTCTCCTTGTGGGAAGATGACCATCTCGGAGCTGCGGACAAGGCTGAATTACATGGCTGGTGGGGAAGTCCCTATTTCTCTTCCGCGTTCTGGTGCTTGCGCTGGCAGCGTCCGAGGAGCTTCTGGTTCGGGGAGAGAGAGGGCAGGCCTGACCGTGACAGTGAGGAACTCCCCTCGGGGAGCGCCCCCTGTTGCGCGTGCTCCGACACTGATAGAGTTTCCATCGGGGCAGCCCAGTCAACCGGAATCAGTGCCGGATGTTTCCTATGGGGCTCCCCCTGACGACCAGATGTCTGTCACAGCATCGGGAGGAGAGTACGGCTCGGTTCCGGAGCAGCGTCCGATGGGCGCTCAACCGTTCCCGGATACTGATCCTGATCTGGTTGCTATGCTTGCCAGGGCCGCCAAGGGATTCAGGATCGAGTGGTTCCCCCCACAACGTCCTGAAACTTCTCGTCTGGATGATTGGTATCTGGGTGTAGCTCGTGCCGTTGCGCAGGGGCCTACTCCAGTGCCATTCTTCCCGGATGTGCATGACGAGTTAACTCACTCGTGGAAGGCACCTTTCACTGTGAGGAAGTGGTCGAGTGGCTCGTCCTTCCTCACCACCCCTGACAGTGGCGCAGCCCGGGGCTACACGGGGGTCCCCCAGGTTGAGAGGTCGGTTGCAATGCAACTGTGTCCGTAGGCTTCTACTTCCTGGCAGGGTAACCCATCGCTCCCTTCCCGGGCCTGTAAGCAATCGTCTGCCCTGGTTGACGATGCCTAGAGCTTTTGGAGATGCTGCGTCATCCGTACATGCCATAGCGCTGTTGCAAGTACATCAGGCCAAGGCACTGAAGGCTTTGGTTACGGCTCGTGCCCTTGGTTGTGCAATGTCCACTATGGTGGTCCAGCAGCAACATCTGTGGCTGTGTCTTGCTGACATGTGTGATGCAGACAAGATTAGGTTCTTGAATGCTCCTGTGTCGCAGACCGGCCTCTTCGGCGACGTAGTGGAGACGTTTGCCCAGCAATTCTCCGCTGCCCAGAAGCAGATTGAGGCGATCCGTCACATCTTGCCGCGGCGTCCAGCTGCTGCCTCCACCGGGACCCCGCAGGCACCGCCTCAGCCTGCCCGTCGCCTAGGGCTAGTGGTACCCAAAACCTCGACAAAAAAGCTATTTTCTTCCCCTGAGGAGACGAGGCGTTGTGGACAGACCTGTAAAAAGAGCTTTGTTACACACTCACTCTCCTCTTATTTCAGGCAGCATTCAGAGCTCGTGGAGGACGAACCAAAGGACTTCCGGCCTCACTACTGCCGGAATGCAGGTAACTTGCACACACACACACGCAGGCCTCCCTCCGAACCGGCTTAGAGACGCTCGGACTGGACCCCTGCGTTCCCCCTCGCTGCCCCACCTCCGACACCCCTGTGGTCGCAATGGTGCCTCTTACTCGGTCCTTAGATGCCTGGATAGGGCTCAGACCGTCTTGATGGCTCATCAGTTCGCCCGGCGACCTCCCAGGTACAGGGGTGTTCACTTCACAATGGTGAATGCAGACAATGCCCCTGCCCTGCGTGCAGAGATTGCTACTCTTCTAAAGAAGAAAGCAATAGATATGAGAACAGGGTTTTACAGCTCGTATTTCATAGTGCCCAAGAAAGGTGGTGGGTTACGGCCGATCCAGGATCTGCGAGTCTTGAATCGAGCTCTTCACAGGCTTCCGTTCAAGATGTTGACGCCGAAACGCATTTTCGAATACATCTGTCCGCAGGATTGGTTTGCAGCAATAGACCTGAAGGATGCGTACTTTCATGTTTCAATCCTTACGCGACACAGGGCCTTCCTGAGGTTCGTGTTCGAAGGAGAAGCATATCAGTATCATGTCCTGCCCTTCGGGCTCTCCCTGTCACCCTGTGTGTTCACAAAAGTGGCCGAGGCAGCCCTGACTCCTCTGAAGGAGAAAGGGGTTCGTATTCTCAACTACCTCGAC
>JAUCNO010001115.1:0-18248 GCA_032353835.1 Enteromius viviparus | reverse complement strand
GGAATTCTTCCTGAATTGAATTCCACTTCCTGTAATTCCAATTCAATTCCAATTCCATTTCCTGTCAGCTGTATGCAGTTCCAATTCCAATTCCATTCCAGTAAGGGAATTGGAATTTGCCATTCATTCTCAATTCAATTCATGAATGACCCCAACCCTGCTTTCCATGGCTGGTTCCTCCAGAAGGGGGCTACCAGGAGGAGTCTGTGACCTTCTTCTCTTACACGGCTGATGACCTGAGGTATCAGAGCCGTTGGGGGAAATGCATAGAGCAGGAGGCTGGGCCAGTTCTGGGCCAGCACATCCATCTCCTTAGTGAAATAGGCTGGGCAGCGCATATTGCTGTCTGAGGCGAATAGGTCTATTTCCGCTTTGCCGAACGGATTCCAGATCAGATCTTTCGAGGGTGAAGTGTCCATTCTTTTGGACTGACTTTGCCCCTTGACAGCATGTCTGCGCCCTGGTTCAGAATGCCTGGTATGTGTGTCGCTGTTATCGAGCGAAAGTTGTGCAGGGCCACCTCAGGAGGTGTTCTGCCAATCTGTGGAGGCGTCTTGATGTCAGACCCCCTTGATAATTTATGTATGACACCACTGTCATACTGTCCGAGCGAACCAGAACGTGATTGTCCCTCAAGTGTGATAAGAAAACTGCCATCCTTTACAGGCAGTTGATGTACAAACTGCTGTCTTCGACTGACCACAGGCTGGAGATCCTTCGTGCAGCACTCCTTCTCGCAGCCTTTGGGCGCTTTTCCATGAGCGCAGAGCTATAATACAGGCTCTGTCTACCTGAAGCATGAGATGCCCGTGACGCCACTCGTGTGGCAGCACCCGTAGTTTTAGCCAGCATTGCAGAGGCCGCATATGTAAGAGGCCAAGCTGCAGCACTGCTGAGGCTACTTCCATTAGACCCAGCATCTTCTGAAAAGCTTTCAGTTTGTGGAGGCTCGCGATCTTGAAGGAGGACACGCATCTTGCTATGTTCGCTGGGCGCTACTGTGAGATTGAGGCTCTCATTCGTGTTGAGTCTATGACTCAATCTCTATCTATTGGCTGGGCAGTAGCTTGCTCTTTTTGCAAAATTCACTTTGAGCCCGAGGTGGTCTAAATGACTGAGGAGGATGTGCCTGTGTCTCTCTGCCTCCGCTTGCAATTTTAGCCATAATGAGCCAATCGTCGAGATAGCTCAAAGGCCGCTGAGGCCGAACGAGACGAGGTCACTCGCAGCAGGCGAGGGACGAAGGTCTTTGCTCGCGAAGAGGACAGGTGAGGACTCTTTAATAGGAGGCGGCGAGGCAAGCGGGGGCTAAGCCAACATGATGTCACCAATCTCGGCGTGCCCTGAAAAAGACGATATCCTGGAGCTTAGACTCGCCAAACTGAGCAGCTCGCAGAACGTTCCGGGGAGGGCAGCTTGCGCATGAGGTATTCCCAGGCAGGCGACGCACTCCTCATGTCTGTCAGCAAAGGTGCTCAAATGCCTTTATGCCAGACCGCGGGTAGGGGAAAAGCAAATGCTTCGTCGCTGAAGGAGAAGAAATCTGATTCCACTGGCAAAGCAGCCGCCATATGTACATGCTCAGCCCCACCCAATCTGGCGGGCTCTGGCGGGAGCCGTGGTCATTGGTCGTTGCAGTTTCACTGCGTGATTGAATAAGGCTTCAGTTAGGAGGAAAAAAGTTTTTCTCATAGCGTCTTAGCAGACTCAGTAGGAGTGAAGTGTCAACAGTACACTGACTGAAGCACAAGGTTTATTTCATTTGTTAACATGCCCAAGGTTGCCTGAAAACTCCTTGTTTATATTACAAAGTTGCTGTTAGTTATAAAATAAGAAAATGCAATTAACTCAACAAACTCTACATCATTAAAAAGGTCTCAAGCTACACTTTTAACATCTGTTTGACTATAAAAACCTGTGAAAAAAAGTGACAGTAATTCATTCAGTTGTGCAAGGAATTTTGGTAAATCAACAACCGAGTCTGTACATTTAATATGAATATTAGCCTCAGATCCATCCATTGTGGAGAAGTGCTTCACTAAACACTGACCCTCAGGGTTTTTAGTCCCTATTGACCTTAACACCACTGACCTTAATCTAGTTTGTGTTGAGCATTTGATGCTAAAGGAATAATAAATAAGTACAACATCAAATGCATGCTTTGTTTGAACTGTTTAATAGATTTTCTTTCAAAAAGTTTAGTTTTTTCACATAAGGAAAAGTGGTTTTGACAAGCTTGGCTTTCAGTAATAAAACAGTTATAAATAATAATGAAAAATTATGAAATAGAATGATAAAGTTTTTAAATGGATGTTTAAAAAGGAATGACACTTCAGTATTTTATCTACTAAATGTAGAAATTGGTAAACTCCTCACACGCGCAGGGTTCTGTGAATGCTTCACAGGTCACTTCCACTGGACGTTGATGATGACTTCTGCCGGGAAAGAGATATTTTCTCAAAATGTGGCATAAATAAATGCTATTTACTGTAGGCCAGTTTATTTCTCTGCTTCTTTCTCTCCCCCTCTGTCCCACTCTTTTCTGTCATTGGACATTAATCATAATCAGCATTCCATTGCTGTTAGTTATGGCCAGTGAATTTTAAAAGCCAATTCAATATAAATTATTTTGAGGGTTATTTCTATGGCCCGTGGTTATCTGTTGGCAAGGTGAGTTGATGGGGTGTAATAGCAGCTCACAGTTAATGCTGGCAGTCATAAGATTAGTCCCCAATTCACTTTGTGTTGTTGAGCAGAAGTCACTGACCCCATATCAGTTCTAACCCTTAACATAGATCAGATTTAGTATCAATAAAGCTTGAACTGTGCTCAGATCAGCACTTAAAACAGAAAAAAGCCCAGTGCAGAATTCAAGAAATGTAAAATGTGAGCTTTATTTAGCTTATGGCATGAAATTCACAAGGGACCGTTCTTCCGATTAAATGATTATGTGTTCTTATGATATGTTCATAGCTGGCTTAGTTTGTTTCTAATTATATCTAATGGTTTCTGCGCATTGTTATCTTGGGATTTAAATAGATGTTCATGTATTGTGTTGCTCCAGATGGCAGAGTTTTGAACAAATATGTCTATGTGGTTACTCAGCGTGGTAGGAAGAAAGAGAAGAGATGCAAAAGTTTGGTTATTTTCTTTCAGCAACAACAACCACAGATCAAAATTGTGACCACACCTGTGAACAGATGAAAATAAAAATGAAGAATCACAGGCAGTGTTAATAAGAGAACTATTATTAAAGATCTGTTATTTTGTTTTATTTAAAAATTCACTCTTGCAGTGACTTGAGTACACCTCCTTGTGATTAGCAGGCTTTAATTTCAGTGTTTTCTAGGGTGGGCATAAAGCCAGCAATATCAGAATGGTGCACCCAATTTGAAAATGTAGATCAACATATTGGTCTGTTTTTTTTCTTTGAAACTTAAAAAAAAATCTAAATAAAATTAAATAAATAAAAAAGGAGAATGATATCCTATTAGAGAGGAACCGTGAAGACCCTCTGTGGGTCAAAGTAAATAGGCTTTAAAAATAAATGAATGAATGATTAAATTATAGTTTTTATATTCTAAGGAATGGTTATATCTCTATCTATCCTCTCTGTAAAAAACTGTAAACTGTGGTTTTACTACTCAGTGACGGCAAGGCAGGAGAACATGAACTTAATGAAAACAGAAACATTTAATAATAGAAAACCAGGATAAAGGCAGGCTGCCGAATATGCATAGACAAACATTACCTAGTACATCCAACAACTGAAACTGAACACTCACAAAAGCACAGTTTAAATACAAAACATAATCAAGACACAATACAGTCCTGGGAACACAACTGGAAGGGAGTGAAACACTAACGAGATGGGCGGGGTTACAAACAAGGCACAGCACGTGTAAGACAAAATCAAAACAAAAACAATGACAGCACATTGCCCCACGACAGCGTGACACTCTCTCTCTCTCTCTCTCTCTCTCTCTCTCTCTCTCTCTCTCTCTCTCTCTCTCTCTCTGTCTGTCTATCGATCCATCCAAAACATATTCATAACTAAAAACAAAAGCACATTTATAAAAACATGTTCTTTAGATGAATTTCAGAATTATTAGTTTTTTAAAGGACATTTTAGATCTGGTTAATATTATCAAGAGTAACAAAAATAATATTCAATACTGGTAGTAAATACTGTTTTGCAGTCCTAACTCAAAACAAAGCTGCATTTACAGTATGTCTGTCTAGATAGATACTGCAGATGCATTGTACATTTTAGGTAAATTCATATATAAAATAAAGGTATAGTTATATTCAAAGTGGGGGAAGACAACGATTTTATTATTTATTTATTTATTGATGTATTCATTTATTTTTACTTCATGGTTGCACCGTGCACACATTAATAATAAAACAGAGTACATCTCTAAGAATTGGCCACATATTTGAAACTAGTTTTTTATTTATTTGCTACTATTATACAGCCTGTCATTGACCCAAGATGCAGATGATGAAAGAGAAAGGTGGCAGAGAGGTAGAGAAGGTCATTAGTGCCTCTTTTCACCCGGAACAGGTGTTGTTTTAAGGATCCCTCTGAATGTTGAGTGGCCATATCCTCCCCACCAGGCTGGCTGCTTGTAATTAAAACTGACTATAAAAAAGTCCACCGCTCAACTCCACTCCCGTTTCCTCTCTCCTCCCCTCATTTATACCCTTTTCCCTTGCTCTCTCCATCTCCCAGCTTGAGTTCAGGGAGGGAGGAAAACATGTGCTTGAGCTGTCAGGGCTGAAGCAGCAGATTGGAGCTTAGCGTCGTGCTGTGTGAGGGAAACTGAGGCGAAGTGTACGGCCTGCTGGGGGACACAGGGTGGGAGACCCGGGGGTCCGGCAGGATCATAACCCATATGGGGTGAAAGGCTGGTGTCGGCTCCATCTCTGTGACCATGTGGAAGTAAGACGACAACATCAATGCACTGCTGGGTTGTATGTCTTTGGCTCTGTGTCTGTCTGTTTGTTTGTGTCTCAGTTTCCGATCAATACTATTGACTGTGCACCCCTGCAAGGACACTAATGACGCTTTTATTGTCATTTCTAAAAGGGAAGCATCTCTCGGTTATCAAAGATTGCTCTTTTTCTGCAACTTGTTTACAGTTTGTCCTTTGTAAACCCCCTCGGGCTTCGACTAGATTAAACTAAAACTTTGGACCAATTAACTTTTAGCAAGCTATGATCTTTCCATTTGCACTTTATCACGAATCCATTGATTTGTACTTGTGAGTCTTTTTTCTGTCAATGGGTCATTTGTAAGCTGTGTCTCTTGTCTAGTAGTGAGAGATGAAACGCTGAAGATAAGCACACATACAGCTCACTGCAGTAACAGTTGCACAGAAATGCAGAACGTGTTTGTCAGGAATGCATGAAATAGATCTTAAGAAGCGCACATACACAATACACTTATTCATTCTATAACAGCCATTTATTCAAGGATGTCTGCAGTTATTCACGGTGGAGCGCTGGCCGTCTGAGACATATTGCACACAAAGTTGGCAAGGTTAGTGATGTTAAAGTTTTGATCTATTGAAACCCTTGTAGCAAATAAAATTGTTAAATTCCATCTTGTAATGAAGCAGACTGACTCCGGAAGGTAAAATCAAACAATATATTTATTAAACAGGTAGAAACTTCAAACAAGGAAGCAAACTCAAATTCATCCAATTCTGGGAATTGTAAATAAACTGAAAAGACTTTGTGTCGGTTCTCTAGCAGGCAGACAGACAGACGAGGACAGGAGACGATGGGGAAGACACAATGGAACTTGGAGACAACAGGGAGGATCAAGGAGCGTTCTGGAATAGAGCAGGTAAGTTAACAAGGTCAAAGTCACAGAGCACGTTTTAGTCTACCTTCGGTGAAACGAGCTTGGACGCTGGAAAAAGGAAAATTGGACATTAAAGTGTCACAGACATGTCAGGCTCCACCCTCACCCAATCAGAATGCACACAGTCATCAGAGTATTAGCACAATCACCTTTCACCTACATCTTGCTCCTCTGTTCTGTGTATCCTCTCCAGGCTCCTTGGAACCCCCAGAGTAACCCTTGGGTCTCCAAAGAAGTGGTGTGCGGTGTTGTGGTTAGTCTCTGTGTTGTCTCTGAGATTTCCTGCAAGAGAAAGAACTCCATTAACTCTACGACAAGTTTACCCAGATTATCATTTAACTCCTATACTTACCAGTTTCTGTTGATCCATTCTTTCTGAACTCATCCTGTTGTAAATAAACGTATTATTATTCATCTTACCTCCTGTGTGCACCTCATTTTACCTCCCTTTGTAATCCCATTTTTATATGTATATATGATGCTGATGACTTAAATATGTCCATTATTATGTTGCTGATTTAACCTAAATACATTAATTTATGCCAACAAAATAAAATGTTATGCTAAATTGAGCCTGATCTCACAGCAATTCGTATGTATTTTATAGGTTGCCAATTCGTATCAGTTTTTATGAATAACCTACACCTAACCGGGGTTTAAACAAATCATACAACCGTACGAGTGAGGTCATTTGAATTTTGCTAACTCGTAAAATGATACTGTGATAGTAAATTGTTTAGAAATATTTCTAACAATTGCAAATTAGTACTTTTTTATAGTGCACTTTAGACATTAAGAAGGCCTCATCTTCCTGTAGTGGGCAGTTCTCAAACAGAAAGAGTGAGTCAAAAGTCTAGCTATACAAGTTTAACCTTGGCATTAAATCTATACATTCCAGGCCCCTCTGGATTTAAATGTCTATAGTCTTGATACGTTTAATCCTTATGCATTTTGATCATCACTGTATAGATTTTTGTCCTCCATCAATAAGGGTGACCAGGCAGTCAGCTATAGACAGTATGGGGGCTGTAGGACAGTTTTCCAATGTAGAATTTATTTCCAGAACATTCTAACAGTCTTTGTGTGTCTAAATCTTCCCTGGATGACAATATTAGCTAGACAGTGATGTTTGTAGCACATGTCTACACCTTCTGCCAGATTAGATATTTATAAAGGGTATCTGCACCAGTTGCAACACCTAAAGGGCAGCCTTTTATATATAAAATATAAGAAAATAAGTAATTATTAAATTCTGCATTTTGCAAGGATGCATTAGACATTTATAATATTATTAAAAAATAAAATAAAAAAAGAAATATATATATATTTTATTATATTCTCATTAAAAAATATTCTTATAATATATTACTATTATTATTATTATTATTATTATTATTATTATTGTATTAATAATCATTAATATTCATAATATTCATAATATTCTTTTTTTTTCTTTTTTTATCATTTATTATTATTTTTTTTAATTAAATAAATGCTGCCTTGGTAAGAATTACAGACTTATTCTCAGCACACACGTGCCATCCCTTGACCTTGAGATATACAGTGGGTACGGAAAGAGTATTCAGATCCCCCTTAAATTTTTCACTCTTTGATATATTGCAGCCATTTGCTAAAATCATTTAAGTTCATTTTTTCTCATTAATGTACACACATCACCCCATACTGACATGAAAAACTGACTGAAAAATACAGAATTGTAGGAATTATTTGCTGATTTATTTAAAAAGGAAAAGTGAAATATCAGTAAACGCTCAGTATTTAGTAGAAGCACCCTTTTGATCTAATACAGCCATGAGTCTTTTGGGAAAGATGCAACAGGTTTTTCACACCTGGATCCTCTGCCATTTCTCCTTGCAGATCCTCTCCAGTTCTGTCAGGTTGGATGGTAAGCTTTGTTGGAAAGCTCAGTTTTGCCAGAAGGCCAGCTCTAGGAAGGGTTCTGGTCATCCCAGATGTCTTCATTTAACGATCATGGAAGCCACTGTGCTCTTAGGAACCTTAAGTGCATCAGAAATGTTTTTGTAACCTTGGCCAGGTGCCTTGCCATAATTATGTCTCTTAGCTCTTCAGGCAGTTCCTTTGACCTCATGATTCTCATTTGCTCTATAATTGTGAGCTGTAAGGTCTTATATAGACAGGTGTGTGGCTTTCCTAATCAAGTCCAATAAGTATAATAAAACACAGCTGGACTCAAATGAAGGTGTAGAACCATCTTGAGGATGATCAGAAGAAATGGACAGCACCTGAGTTAAATACTTAGGACCATGTGATATTTCAGTTTTTCTTTTTTAATACTGTACTTTAAATCTGCAAAAATGTCAACAATTCCTTGATTTTCTGTCAATATGGGGTGCAGTGTGTATGTTAATCAGGGAAAAAATGTACTAAAAGGATTTTTACAAATGGCTACTATATAACAAAGAGTGAAAAATTTAAGATGGTCTGAATAATTTCCGTACCCACTGTATCTGTCTTAATGAAACATTTTGTGTTTTTTGTTTTTTAATTTATAAACCAGTTAAAAAAGCAATGCCAGCAGTCTGAATTCATGAAATTATACCACCTCGAAATACCAGTGCATTACAGATCGCACATCTTGAATGATGCATGCTGATTGAATATAGAAATGAATGAATGAATACAGAAAACAGCATCCATCTGCATTAGTCAGCTGCTCTTTCACGCTACGTGTGCATCAAGGGAGAATATATCCAAATGAGTCAGCCGTTCCTCTTGGTGCTGATGTTGTGGCTAGTCCTTTCCGCAGCTGCGGGTCCAGCTGTTATGGCCACAGCACCATATTGGGAGTTGCATCATGCGAATAAAAAGCAGCCAAGCATGTGGACGTGTGGTGTGACAAAGTGATCATGCATATGTGTGAATTTGACTGTTAAAGTGCATGAAGATATGTCAGTTTACATGCTCGAAGGTGTGCAAACTGTTTACAAATGTTCTAAATATGTGTGAACATGCGTTAGTGTGTGCATGAATAAATTGTTTTGTAATTACACAAAGGTTTGTGGAAGCATATTGCATGGTAGTCCTTGGGGACAGCGAGAGGGAAGCAATTTAAATCTGTTGCCATAAGTTCATTATGTTGTGGAGTGTTTGTTTTATGATAGGATGAGTGTGTGCACATTCAGATGAGAGTGGATTTCAAGAGCTAGTCATTTCGAATCTACACTGTTTAAAGTGGTAAGTACCATAATGGACAAAGGAACATGTTTAATAATATGTTTTTAATGAGAGGTGAGTGGGTGGACTGACAGGTGTAGCATAAAAATAGACTGACAGGGGAAATAGCATAGAAACAGCAGATACCATTCACTCCAAAATGAAAAATTGACTCAACCTCAGATCATCAAGGATGTAAATGAGATTGGAGAAATGCAGCATTATATCACTTGCTCACCGGTCAACAGCTAATATTACAATTATCAACAAGTAACGCACGTGGCTCCTGTTCATAAAATATTACAGATAGCGGAACAACATTTTAGTTGGAAGCCACAATCTGTTCCTATGAAAAAACTAAATCATCTGAATGTTTTTTATTTATTTATTTGATTGTTTATTTATTTATTTTTTGACAAAAGTTTTGATTTCTGAGTGAATTATTCTTTTAATGATGATGTGAAGAACTGGTTCAGAAGGAGTGAGATTAGGAATCAACCCAGTCTCACGGTATTTGTTTGTGGCAGGGACACGTTTATTTTGTTATTTTCGTAACTCCAGCACGAATGGATGCATACAGTGGAATCTCAGTTTAAAGAATGTGCTGGACTTACAACAATAACGAAATAAACAAGTCCCTGCCACGAATAAATAGATTTAATATAAATTTCATGATTTAGTCACAAACTGCCTGAAGACTTGCTTGCTGACTGTCATTCAGCCCCGCTATGCGTTAAACTACAGGTCAAGTAAAAAAAATCACATGCTGTTACTTTGGCTTTCTTTAATCTAAGAACTCCCACATATAATCAATAATGAAGTAGTTAAAGGGCTGAGTGTAATTGGCATCAAAACACGGTTGAGCTAATTAGACAATTGTTTCTTAACAGAGGTTGAGGGGTTATCTGAGGCAAGACAGTTTTTGTCTGTTACCCGACTGGTTTATTGACCTCATCGGCCACCACATACTGACAGGGCTCCTTTCAGCTGAAATCCTTTGGTTTCAGGTATGCCCTTTTTGTTGTTACATGTCAGTCTTCCTCTCGGAACTCTATTCTTGGTCTTTCAATCAATACACTCACAAGGCTATAAATTCCCTGCCAGTGTCTGTTTCATTAAGTGCGTCTGATTCTCAGAACAGTGTATCACCACTTCTAGTGAATCTCCCCCCTAGCCACACTTCAGCAGGCCACAGAATCAATCAATATAGTAATTAATGCAAACACGCCAGGTGTTCTGTCTAGAGCTGAGAACCATGAGTGGAAGTTAAAGGCTTTGTTTTATCTCCATGTAACATTGTGTGAAAATTTGTGACACAGAAAATAGATTATTCTTGTTCACTTGATTTCATGTTGAATTGACTTGACTAGATAGGAACATGAGTAGGATGTCTGCATAAAAAACAACCAGGCAAGAATTAACTAATGAATATCACGTTAGAATCCTCTGTGGAACTATACAGAATATAATATCGCTGTCCGTGGTGCTGAAGACATAACCGGACAGTGTAAGTGTATAGTATCGCTGTCCGTGGTGCTAAAGTGATAAGCGGTCACAGGGGAAACTGGAGGTCAGTGAGCAACTCAAAAGTTAGAATCACATTCAGATCGCTGTTTATCGATCGGTTGTAGTGATCTAAACTAGCATTGATCTTGAAGGCCCGCTAATAGTTGACCAATAGACTATTTAATCAACATCGTCACGCTGTCTTCGTGGGCTGAATTTAGTCCAATGATGCCAGGCACACATTCTCTCCATGTATTTGCACTTCCTCCCTTCTCGTTTCTTTGCGGCAGCAGATTAGAGTTCACACGCCATTAGTCACGGTGGGGTGTTGCGCGCGGATCCCGCGCCGAGAAATCTTCTTTGTGTCAGGATCGCTTTGTCCCGCCGCGGCGGCTTATCTCCGGGACGAACGCACAATTACTTTTTAACGATTTCATGCCGGTTCATTACGAGAGCAGAGGCCCGCGCACAGAGACTTATAAAAGGTAATCAGACATAATTAAGCTCGCACCGGTGCCTATCGTATAGAAGAATGTGGTCAAACTTCAGTGCCGTGACCCATGCTATTATAGACCTAAATATCAAGAGACCTTTTCCTATTAGCGTCTCCTTATCCCTCTCTTTGTATATGAGAGTGGGTATGTTTTAAGATAATTCACAAAAATACTTTAAAGACACTATAGTGCAAGATTTGTTAAAAACTTTGTGTAATATATGCTTTTTGACCTTGATTCAGTATTGACCACCTAGAAAAACAATTGAGAATATCTCTTTTAAAGCATCCAAGGTCTAAAGGCTTAATGGCACTCTTATGGCAGCCTGTGGAAAGACAGAGTGTGGAAGCTTTCATGTTTTTGTAAAAGAATGAAAACTCTGGCAGGTTTAAAGAGACTGCTAGTGCAAGTACATTATCAATCTTGCAAGTGACAGCTTCATAGATGAGAGTCCAGGAGTCTCGTGGTGTGGAGGAAACCTAACAGCTGTGCTTCTTTTAACCATCATTTGATGTTTTCTTTTCCCAGCCAATCATCCATTTTTCATCTAAGATACGAATCTTGTCATCTTCTCAATGTAAGGTATGATGCTCTTAAAATCAAAAGCACAAACAGGTTTTTGCTTGCTGCTGCCCACACACACACACACACACACAATGGTGCAGACTATTGTATTGTGTTTACTGTATATGTCATGTTGTTTTTTGCTGAGGAGATTCAGAAATATAGATCTGTGATAACTGTTCTTTTTTTCCAAACAATAAATGAAAACAGATGGCAAAATAATTTAACACAGCCATAGTGAAAGCTCGGCTTGAGTATCGTAAGTAAAAGAATTATGGAATATAAAATCTGGCCTTCAGTAAATACAGTAAAAAGATTTAATGAACAGACATTTGATCATGAGAGGCTATTTGCGTTGTTTATCATGAAGTGATCATGCCAATTACAGTATGTCAGATCTCTTTAGATATTTACTGATAAACTCTGACAGCATGCTAAATGAGATTGCAGCCCATACTGACTTTCTGTTATGAGCTTTCCTGAGTGGACACTTAAAATTCTTTCATATCAAAAATGACAAAATGTGTATCAAAATAGTGTAACAACACATTTTAAAAACTTTTTTGTTTTGTTTTTACACTCTAATGCAAGTATTATATACAAAATGCCTCACATTTCTTGTAAAATGAAGCCAAATATCACAAACACATCTCAAAAGCAAACATTTGCAAACACGGCGTAATATTTTCTTCTCTTGTTACAATGAGAATTGTGTGTTGTGTTTTGTAAAAATGTGTTTTATTTTAAATTGAAAGGCTTTACAGATTTGGTGTGTGCTTCAGGTGTTTGAGTATCATATTTCAGTAATTGTGTGGCAAGTAAAAATTTTGTGTGGAAGCAATAAAAAAGCCTTTAATATCCAGTGTTTATATAGTACACCTAAAGAAAATAATTATTTTACTCATGGTAAATTCTTTGCAGATCAGTGAGAAGGGTTTTGTATAAGGCAGCAGGCTCTCAAGTGCTATAAAGGCCAATCTTGGACTTGCACGCTTTAGAGCAGATGGAGCAAGGAAAGATTGGGTCACTGCTGTTGGATAATTGGACGGCCAGACCTTTCCTATGTTTGCAAATCTCTTGGGTAGTAATCTTCCATTCTTCCAAGTCCAAGTAGCATTCTTCCAATTCCCTAGCTGCTTTCTTTAGGATGGTTTTCTAACTGGATTCGTCTGCAGCCAGTGTCTCCCAGTTTTTCGGGGTCAATGTCAAACTGCAACAACTGTCGCTTTAACTGATCCTTGTAACTCTACATGGGGCTCCTCCATCATGCTTGCCCTGGCAAACTTCCCATATAGCACTGCTTTTGGCAATCTTGCGTCATCCATGCATGATCCGTGACCTATCCAGCAAAGCTTTCACAGCAAGACCCATTTATTCAGATACCTAGATGAGACACCCCTTATATGATTGTAAAGCACTTTGAGTGTACAGAAATAAAGCACTATATAAATACCATTTTCATTCATGCATGTATTCATGCTAAATGCTGTATACTTGCAGTATATTCTTTGAATATATATTTAAAGAAAAGTGTCTACATTTGGTAAAAATGTTGAGTGACATAAATATATTGACACTATCTATTTAATGTTGGACTCTCACAAACAAATGCCAAAAGCACTTTTAAAAGACCACTGTATAAAAGCTTAATGCCGCTCTATCTTAATGGTACACGGTGAAAAGAAAGAATGAAAGTGTTTGGAAGCTTTCATCTGTTTGTAAGAGGGTGAAAACAACAGTAGTAAAATCCCATAGCAAAAAATAATAAATACATAGAAATAAACAGAAATACAGTACTGCTACTGATTCATGTACAAAGCATATGCTGTACATTATATGAATATTATGTATGTACAAATTATGTTTATATGTATTGTGGTTTTACTGCATTCATGACCTGAAGCAAGTGTAATGTAACAAACAATAAATAAATAAAAAATGACATCCTGACAGCATTCAATTAAAATGATTTACTGTTAACAGATAATTAAACCATTAAAAAACTGTTTAACATTTTAGAGTGTAGAAGTAAAAAAAAAAAAAAAAACAGAATTACGTCTTTTATATTTTACAACATCTGTTTCCTTGCCTACCTATTGGATGTTCACACACTGTATGCATTGATATACTGCCTAGCCAGCAAAACCTAATTCAAGTCATCTCCTATATTAAAGTCTTGTTTTCCTCCAAACCTCAGTCAATCAATAAATTACATTCAGCATATTGTGTATGCATGATGGCATCAGGTGACCTTTAAATGGCTGTGCAAGAAAAACCATCCTGAATTGATTGTATGTAGGGGATATGCGGGTGAAGGAGGGAGTTATTTTTACATTTGAGACCATTAGACGCCAGTTAGATGTCTGAATTACACAGGCGTGACAAGCAGATATATTGTAGACTCTCACGAGCAGGACATCAGTAAGCAATAGGATCCAGACCACAACAGATAAATCAGGTCATGCATTTGCACCGTTGCAAATGCATGAGTTGCATTAAATGCATTAAGTATGAATTAGAACCTGTTTATATTCAGAGGTGAACTATGCACTGCAGAAAAAAAAAATAATGTGTGACTTCACAGTGGACGAGGGCAGGGATTTAGCAGCTATCTACTGCTATGCAGCTATTTTTGCAGATTAATTGTAATGGAAATAGCAATTTGCTGTTGCCTCGATTCCCATCATGCATTGCAGCATGAATAAATTATGAAGTTGCATTTTTGTGCAGTGTGCCATTCTATTTTACTGTTTCTGTTCTTGTCGTCACTTTTAATTACCCGTGATGTTTTGTTTTTTTATTTCTTTTACCCTAATCTTTTTCTTGATTTTCATCATTGCTATGTATGTTGCTGAGAGTTAAAATTTGAAAAGCACAGCAGAAAAATATAATCAGAACTGGCTTAACAAAATATTATTTGAAGTATTATGTATTTTCTGTCCTCAAATAAGTTTTTGTCCCGCATGTGCAACCACACTGTGTTTTTAAAGCACTGTTACATCAGCTACATGGAGAAAAAATAATAATAACAATAAAAAAAGTCCAGAAACAAAGGCTGATCAATATAATAATAATAATAATAATCACTAAATACTAAATCTAGTGAATAATTACTAAAATACATGTAGTGTTATGATTGAAAATAATAAATATTAAAGAATTTCCTAATCTCATTCTGAATGTAGTTGTAAAAATTATTACTGTAAATTCTTGCAAAATAATGGACATATTCTGCAGTGCGCCTTGAGATTTTTGAATTGCATTATAGTACATAAAATAGTTAATGATGATAAACTAATATTACTATAATTGCAAAAATGTTAAAAAGCTGATGGATGTTTTAACATCTTAAAAACCGAATTAGTTAGGCTATGCATGTAGAAAAGGTGTCAGTCATGATAAAAACGCTTGCAATAACATTAACGCACAAATAACCTGCAGATTGATTCTCCTTACAGTAGGCGCAAACCAAAGGAGAATTAGCTACTGTTTATGTGCCATGTTTTAAATACGCACGCCGGACTTCCCTAGCATTGACAGAAGCGCGGGATGGCACAGCACAGAGTGGAAACGAACACCCTCTAGTGCTGATGAACTGGTCTTCCGTCTAGATCCGCGAAACTCATTTGGGCTTCTCACCTCAAGATCGCATTTCGCGCGCCTTTGACTGAAAGCGTCGCGGAAGCTCTCGTGCCAGGACTGTCTGCGTGCGCGAGACTGATTCGACAAGTTTAAGCGCGTAATATACGCCAGGCTTGTGTCGACTGCACATAGTGTGAAGAAAGAAGCGCGTGCGAACGCGTAGAGAAGGGGGAAGCCCGTTAACGGACACTGACGACTGGAGAGCACACTTAGTCTAGTTCGTTATTTCAAGCGTTGACATCCTGACAGCATTGGGGATAACTTATCTCGCAGTCTCTAACCAATTTATGGGGTAAATTCTGTAAGTTTTTCAAGTGCCGCTCGTAGTTGTGCGTAATGGGCTGGCATTTCTGTCGCTCTGTATCCGCGTTTTCGCGGTGCGCGGAACGAGGCGGTTGACGCGCAAAATCCTTTACAATAGTTAAATGAATTTTGTTACTGGATATTTTATCTCGGACTCTTTTATGTAGTAGCTGTCACCGACTTGCGGGCACAACTGGATACAAAAATGACTTTTCAAAGATTGTTCTTAATGTTTGCTCTATCGGGATTGGTTTTGTCGGACCCCGGCCATTCAAACCAAGGTGAGTTATAATAGTGAATTGTGTTTAATGGGTTGATACTATATCATAACCTTTTCAAATGCACAGTGTGTATGCATATAGTGCGTTGTCTTTAAAGGAGACTCTGTAACCGCATTAAGCCTTTTAGTTTGGTCAGAACATTATACATGTATACACCTGGCAAATGCCAATTGTAACGATCATTCAAAATGCGCAGGACAGATTCGAACGCTGTGTTTACTGCCGTTAGTTCTGCAGCCAGTCTTATGTTATGCTTAGCATCACACAAACGGGGTACCCATGTAGGGAAAAACCGGGGAATATACATTTCAACGTCTGGCTTTTCCCCTTATAACTGTAAAACACTGATATGATATTATCATATTTGTCACATATTACTTTAAGTTACATATTAAAATTATTTCGAATTTTAAACTTAACTGTACTGAACTGTAAATCAAGGTCAAGTATAAAGAGTGTTGTTGTTGTTGGCACTAGCAGGGTGGGTAGTTAAACCTGGGGATTTTACATTCTATTCATGAATTTGTGAAATGTATTTTGCACAAACATGCACTCATCAACCTAACACAGCCTGCATTTAGTTCAAAAAGGTAAACACTGGCTTCTGGGAAACTTTTAATTCAAATAAATAGCAAACCAATACAGAAAACTTAAAATTGCATATTGCATAGTTGTGGCATTGTCAATTTTGTGGGTCTTCGTGGGTCCGCATTGAAAAGTAGTTTTACCTTGTGTGGATTTTAGAACAAGAGGACGTGGTGGTTTTGATGATGAACTTATGATCAATATAAATGAAAGGAATAGCTTGACACTGTACTTTTTGACATCAGTCTGAAATGTATTTCTTATGAAAGATGCACTAAAAGTAAAGTGGGTGTATGTTTTAGTGTACTGTCTGATTTTTCGCTTAAAATGTAGCTTCTTAAAAAAAAAAAGTGTTTTGTATGGTAAACCTTTATATTGTCACACCGAAACTTTTACAATCTCTTCAGGAGGGAGGTGGGCATGTATAATTGTGATGTCTAATGTTACTTATCCTGCATTACAACATACCTAAGAGACGAAATGGCATTGATGGTATCACATCGCACCTATCCTGTGTGCCCGTAACTCCACCCTTCTGTTTACACTTACAGTTTGTAGTGGTTATTCGCACAAGAAATGAGTTAAATGGCAGTATTTTGAATACGAACATTACAAGAACAAGTGACTCTTGTTTCATGTCTGTGTTGTGAGAACAAGAGAAGAACGGAGCATATTTGTGTGGGATGTGCAGAAGATTGAGCTAGAACACTCAAACCATCTGAGTTGGCTTGCATGGCATTTAAAACTTTTTTTCCCAGTTATGAGTCATCCTTTTTTTTTTTTTTCTTGAGCCGAGATAGAAAGCAGTTATTTAACAGGTCACTGTTTTCTCAGTTTAAACCATCACAAATTAGGCTATAGATCTGTAGACAGTTCTTTCCAATGTGAACCCATAAAAATGGAAATTGAGGGTTCGCAGTTCACTTGAACAAAAATCCCGCCTTGTGATTAACACTGATGCTAATGTCCAATTAGTATGCATGCAGAGACGACCCTTCATAACCTCACATTATATTTATCTTTTGCACTGTCATATAAGAGCGTTCTGCTCTTTTCTGCTATATACTGTAGAGTTCGATTTAAACTGCTTTGCATTTCAAACGCTTCAGAAGAACATTTCACAGGGTATTCATTGTAGAACTTTTCAAAGCACTTAAAAACCCATTTAAGAGAAGACTGTACTCTGAATAAGCTTATCGCGCAATCTTCTCTCCTTCTTGTACGTGTAGCTGAATCGCGAATGCCTATTTGACCCCCTTGTAAAACCAGTCACTGTTTAAGCTTAGGTCTATAATAAGCCCTGGTTAAAACCACCTTTTTGCGCTCATGCTTGACGGGCTGCACTTGCCAATCATGCTCAACTGTCATCTTGCACCAAGAGAAACTTCAAAATGGGCATCGGATAAGATGTAAGACTGTAAGATAGAAATGTTCTCAAGCGCTCTTCTAATCAGTTCAGAGTGGTGCTTGAGTGTTTTACAAGGGCTTTTTAAGCTCCTGTTCCTCAGATATCAGGTTGGTTTTTCATTTAAGCCTGTTACTGGTCAAAATGGGAGTTGATAAAGTGTGTGTTATCCATTCAGATATACAGCAGTCTAAAATTGAAGTATCACTTAATATGACTGTTAGAGAAGCAAAGAAACAATTGATGGTAAAAATTCAGAATTTAATAATTGCGTCTTTTCCAATTCCTGACTGAATTTGAATTTAATAAAAACATATATTTGTCGTAGGGCTGGGCGATATGGCTGAAAACTGTATCACGATATCAGTGTTTCATATCGGTCGATATCGATAATTATCGAT
>JAUCNO010001113.1:2942955-2954580 GCA_032353835.1 Enteromius viviparus | reverse complement strand
AGAGAGAGAGAGAGAGAGAGAGAGAGAGAGAGAGAGAGAGAGAGAGAGAGAGAGAGGGAGAGAGAGAGAGAGAGAGAGAGAGAGAGAGAGAGAGAGAGAGAGAGAGAGGTGTTAGGGGGGAGGAGAGATTTTAACAAAACTTTACACAGCACAATTAAAAACACTTAATTTCATGTGAAGGCAAATCACATAAGAGAGAGGGAGAACAATAATTCTTCATTCTTCAAAAACTGCTACGCTATAAAGTAGCAAAAAGAAAAATTACAAAGAAAAAGACAAACGGCACACTGCTCCGTGACTGCACCGAGTCATCTCAAAGAGAAATCAGCCTCAAAGAGAAAATACTTCTGTATACTGTTCAATGAGCAGATTCAGAGCCGCCTTCAGTAGCGCCGCCGGTCGCCATCTCTCTGTGCATTTCTGAACAAGTTTTAACTGCGCAGTGCGCACCTTTCAGGTAGCGCAGCAAGAACGTCTCTAGGTTATGTATATAACCCTAGTTCCTTGAAGGAAGAAGATGCTGCGTCGACGAGATGCAATGGGAATGGCTTCATGCTGAGGGCGTTCCCATAGTGTCTCTTCGACGCAGCTCGAGTTCCTGAAAAGAAACCGGTCTGGGGTGTAAAACATTACATTAGAAATGAAAGAAAAATACACTTGAGGAAAATATACTCAAGTCAAAGTGTGTTTATTCATTTTTCTGACAGTCCACTGTATGAAGAAGTTTTGGGTATAATATGTCACAGTTTACTGTACTTTGCTATCTTCACTTACATAAATAAACTACAGTGTCCTGCACCGACTAAAGTAAAACAATTTTGGTCCAACTGTCTCTTCCTTCCTTTTCGGACTGAAGTACACCGTTCAGGATTATGACATTTCCAATTTGTAGCTGTTTAACACACACACACAAGAATGTGCATTCTTGGGGTTGGCAGGGTATTATCGCTGCTTCATTCCCAGCTTCTCCTCTCTAGCTGCCCCCCTTTCAGACCTGGCCAGGAAGGGGCTCCCGGAGACAGTACTCTGGATGGAGAAGACCAAGGAGGCATTCTGGGCGATAAAGAAGGCACTTACAACCGAACCAGTGCTCCGTGCCCCCGACATCAACAGCCCCTTCCTGGTGCAGACCGATGCCTCCAATTCGGGACTTTGAGCTGTCCTCTCATAGGTCCATTAGGGAGAGGAGCATCCGGTCATCTACATCAGCCGTAAGCTTGCCCCAGCCGAAAAGAACTATTCTGCGGTGGAGAAGGATGCCCTTGCCATCAAGTGGGCAGTCCTGGAGCTAAGGTACTACTTATTGGGTCGTAAGTTTGTACTGATTACTGACCATGCCCCGTACAGTGGACGGCCCTGGCCAAGGACACGGACGACCGGGTAACCAGATGGTTCTTAGTGCTCCAGGACTACCACTTCGACGTGCACCACCGCTCCGGCACAGCCCATAACAACACTGACGGCCTCACCGATTACCTACCCTTGTTTGTACCAATAAATCCACCCTCTGGGGCTTTTTTTTCACTTACTCCTCTGGTCTTGTCATGATCTCTACGAAAAAACAACGCAAAAGCAGCGCATATTTTTCCGGCACCCATGTTAACGAATGAGAGCTTTCACACAGCGTGATTAGCAGGAGCATAGCAGAAGTATATAGAATAATATAGACAGTCGCATTACAAAGTCCGCTGGCAATGACATAAATCAAAGCATGTGGCACACAGTGTTCGGAGAAGAACGCTGGAAAATATGACAGGAATAAGATGCTTGTCTATATCCTCCTGCAGTACAAGCCGCAGTTCACCTGCGTGTGACAAACGCTGCCGGTGTGAAGCACAATCGGCACACGCTGCTCCTGCTATTAACAGTTTACATGATCTGGCTCTTTATTTGTATTTATTTATTTTATATACCAAAATATATTAAATGTGTGTGTGGTAAGAGCATCTACGGCATATCACGTTGGCCAAAACACATAAGGAAACGCATTGTGAAAAAATAAATATCATAGACATCACATTCAGAGTCTAGAATTATCCCAAGTACCTCTTTGAAACAAAACATTCTCTAACGACCCCCTGTAAAACCAGTCCCGTCTGAATAGGGCTTTTAGTCACTATTGAGGACGCACACATATTCTGTATGCCTTTGGCAGAATTCAAACGAACCATTTTAATCTAGATTAATCTAAAACTATTTATCTATGCCCACCCCTTAGAGTTTATATATATATTTTTTCTAGAACTTAAACATGCATTTACACCTCACTTACAAAATGCACAAATAATGTTATGAGATGAATGTTTTAAATACAAAACCTTAAATATTTTCTTGTCGGGTGTCAAAGCAAGCAGACACTGTTTGATGTGTAGAGAGCAGAGGATGTAGAAAGGATTAGAATGTACAGGAAAACCAGCTGATGATGCATACAGGACTCGAATGTGAACTCACCTGGTCCAGTGAGGAAGTCTCTGACGGACACAGACAGCAGCGGGGGGGGGATTCCTGTCCGGCTGTCGGCCTCTCCTGCCACCGTCTGCAGCCAAAACACACTGTAGTCCAGCGCCTCCGGAAGAGACTTCCCTGCATCTGAGAGACAGACAGAGTTATATCTGTGCAACCAGAAAGACACTAGGGGCATTATTCATCTTTCCTCTGAACAATGCACTTAAGGAGCGTTGTTTTGTTTATAGCGTTGTGTTACTGCTGATCCAGAAGCGCCTCCTGCTGGCAGAGAGTGAGTCTGCGCCTCATTCAGTCTGTCTGTGTTTCCTACAGCAATACTTCATTTGTAAATGATGTGCTATTGCTTGTAATTTGTTCATTTGCTCTTATTTATTGACTGTTCACTTATTTTTGTAAGACAAGTAGTTTTTGATGTGGTATCAGAATCAGAATTCAGAATTGTATATTGTATATTGTAGATTTGGTATCATAAACATTTATTAGATTAAAAGAAGAAATATCTGTGACAGACAAAATCCAGAAGAATTGTGTCTCAGAGATAACTTGAAGAAAGACACCTGCAAAGCTCCTGAGAAACTGCTCAAGAGCACCGAGGACAACTGCTTTAAACACAGAGTGCTCAAAACAAATTATGATTTCATTTAGTTCATGCTAAAGAAAATCTATGACATAATTTTTCACAGCATTTTCATTTTACAGCATTTTCACACAAAGTTTTTCACCCAAAACTTAAAATTAGGCTGTTTTCCATCCCTTCAAAGCATCCTAGGTGTAAATGACTTTCCTCTTTCAAAGGAATCTGATCGGAGCTATATATAAAAATATTTTCAACGCAATACGTCTTATGTCAGCCACGGGGACTGCTTTCACATATGAGAAATAGCAAAAGTGATAGAAAATTGTTTATTAGGTTTAAAATAATGACATTTATCTTTTAAAAATGCATGGATTCACTACAGGAGGCCTTTATTCACTCCCGGAGCCGTGTGAGACGTTTTATTACGGACGCACGCACTTTATTTCACAAAATCTGAACTTTGACAGCAAACACCTGTTTATCTCCATGGAAAGTCTTGAAGGGCTCTGGATAGCTTTTAATATAACTCTGATTGGATTCGTCTGAAAGAAGAACGTCACATACACCTAAGCTATGAAGACACAGTTCTTCTGGATTGAGTTTGTCTGTTTGGTTATGTCCCTCCAGACAGACTGATGATGATCAGATCTCTGCGTGGAGAACAAAAATCTCACTGGAGTATTACAATTAACAGCAGATGCTAAGCTGTCAAAGTGATATCTCCTACTGACATACTACCGCAGAAGATAGAAATAAGCTAGAACAGTTGTAGCTGCTAATAATACTAGCGTTCTAAGCGTTTTGGCCAGCGCTGTATTATGTTGATGCCTGCTGTAGCGTCTCTCACCCAGACTCTTGTAGTTGGTGGCGACTCCCTTCAGCGCGAGGTCGAACAGAGACAGCTCCAGCCTCTGTTTGCGGTGGTGGCAGCTGATTAAGATGGACGGCTGAGTGACCTGTAAGAACAGCAGCGGCTGTAGACTGCAGTCTTTGTCTCCTCTCCGGCCTGGCTGCCTCACCACCGTCACGCCCAGAGCCTGTCGCGCAGACGAGCGGGTCCCCAGGACCCCTGGGGCCCCACCTGCAGTGTTTGCATTGAGCAGATCCTCAGCGGTCAGCGAGGACAGAGCCCCTGGCTGAAGCGTCTGGTCCTCCGGGGGGTCTGCAGGGGGTCTGGAGGCGGGCAAGGTTGCATACGTCATGAGAGAGATGCGCCCTGCGGTGAGGAAAATGTCGAAGGGGATGAAGCTGAGGTTCTTGGTGATGGTGGGCTGCTGCGACGGCCGGGCGAGGCGGTGATGACCTGTGCCACCCTGTACGATCCGCAGACGGGCACTGTCACTGCCGAAACCACTGTCCTGCCCACAGGGGGCGCTGCTGCCACACAAACTCTCCAGAGAGCCCGCTGCCGACTGAAGCTGATGACCACACACCTAACACACATTTACATCACACAACGTTTACGGCAGGAAATTTACAAAATATATATGATTCAACAATTAAAAGTGTAGTTTACACTACGCTGGAGTCCTGCATCATCTGCTGGAACGTGTTCTACTGGGAACACCTTCAGAGTTCAGTTTAGAGATTACTGTTTATTAAGATGGAAATATGGACATTTTTCTTACAAGGACACATTAATGCGCTTCAGGAGGTCTTTATTCACATAAGTTACATTTACCTAGGATGGCTTGAGGGTGAGTAAATCATGGGGTCATTTTTGGCTGAAGTATCCCTGTAACAAGCTCCAAATATCTGATTAAATGCAGTGGGCGGAGCTTCACAGGACGGTATGGCATGTAAATGAGACGTGGCATCACACACACACACACACGCTGCGCGGCTGATGGAGGGTCAGATCCAGTTCAGAAGCTGTTCCATCTCATGAGAAACCTCATGAGCTCAGAGCTCAGCGCCAGAGAATGTTCTCCTCAAATCTCAGACTCCCTTTGAAGACAACAAAAGCACTTAAAACAAGCTCCATAAAGTGCAGCGGCCTCATTCTGCCTCCTGTGAAGTCGCATTCGCTCAGAGACGTGACGGCCGCCTGCGCATCAAAGCCCCGAGACCCCAAACTCACGACGACCGCTCTACAGCTCGACCACAACAAAGACGCCGGCGGGCCGCGACTCAGCGTAGAGGCGTTACAGATGGAAGCGTCTCAACGGGTTAGTTCTCCTGCGTAACACACACTGCAGGAGCGAGCAGACACTGAGACCCTTCACAAACAGACAGGGAGCCACTGCCAAAACACTCCTACATCCTTCACCCTGCACTGTAGAGCAATGCCTAGAAACAAGAGAGAAAACAGAGCACACACCGCTTCAGGGGTCAGAGGGTGACCTGTGGGGTCAGCATCAGGTGAGAGAAGGTGAACTAAACTTCATTTTTATTTTAATGAAAAATACATTAACCCCCCCCCCAGGGTCATGAGGAAGTTAAACTCGATGATGTGACTTCAGAGCGCAGCTAAACCTCAAACATTAGGTTATGATGTCGCTCTTTAACCCCAGCGACGCTGTGCTTTAGTTACGGCGATGAGAAACAGTGACGCGAGGAGCTGGGTGAGTGAGAGGTGAAGGCAGAGATGGGCCAGGTGTCTCTCTCAGACTCTGGGGGTGATGGGAACCACAGGAGGACGCTGGAGTTACTCACCGTCTGCTGAAGCATGAAGCCGCTGGCAGCCACAGTGTTTACAGCGAGACAGACCGGACGCACGGAACAAACCCTTTCATTTCTCCATCAGAGCTGTGGCTCGCCCCAAATGTGACACCAGACAGAACAAAACACTGCGCTACTATAGAAACACATTCCCATCAGCACCAGAACAATGACACGATCCCCACATTCAGAGCTGCTTCTGGGGAATTCTGTGCATGTTCACGAGGTGAAGTAAACGTTTTCCACTGCTAATATAAAACACAATAAAACCTAACATGACAGCCCTGAAAACAACTAAAATATATTTTCATGACTCCAAAACGGTAAACAATTTAAAATGATGGCCGTTATGATGAAGCTCGCCCAAAACACTAAAACAAACTCAAATAAACGAAAACATTGAAAGAAACTAAAACTTTGAACTAAACTTTGAACTAAAAGAACTAAACTAACTTGAAATGAAAAAGAAATGAACATTACATGCTTTTTTTCACCGCTTCACGTGAACAGATGCTAGTGTCACACTCATGCTATTAAGATACACACGTCATGACAGATTAGATCAGATGTTCCGTGAGATTTACTTATAATGCTAATAAAGTTTATACACACAAAAAAGCCAAATACATGTTAAAAAATGCTTATTTCTGACCCCGTCTAAAACAAGCTGGCTAATGTCATCTCACAGGCTGTAATCAATGCCCCTCACTGTGGCATACGTAAGGCTTTGACAACATGATTGAAATAAATCACATTTTATGAAAATGTTAAGAAATGATTCTCCATGACACGTTTACAAAACAATATCCTCCGACACGATCCAGGACGCTATTGAAATGAACTAGTGCTGGTTTCTTACTCTGGGGTCCTTCTGATGTCTGCACAAACACATGAACGAGCTGCTTGAAGTGTTAAAGTGAGTGTTCATGTGTACTGTATCAGCGCTGACAAGACAGCAGTGATTGGGATTTCTGTGGGCGGGGCCTAAGGGGAGAAGAACACCATTGGTCAACATCTTGCTTTTGGGGCGGTGTTTAAGCAACCGAATGAGCCCGGCTCACTTCACCTGGTTCCAAACGAGCTGTTTTCTGATGATGAGGATCATTGAAGTTAATAACTTGAATGATGTATTAAGCATATCGAGACCTATTTCAAAAGCTCAAAGGAAATTTATTTTCACGTCATCACCCCTTTAAGAAAATAAAAGAAAATATTAACAATACAAAATATAGTAAAGAGTAGGGGTGTCCCGACTGAGGATTTTCACAGCCGAATCTGAATTTTCAAATCTTGCAGATATTAGACTGATAGTGAAATCATATTTTTGGGGGCGGAGAGCAAAGTACATTACCAAGAGTCAGGTCAGACATTAACACACAGGGAAAATGTGTAATGTATCCCTCGCAGACACCAACAGGGTAAATACAATGTTTAAAAAATAGTTCACGCTAAACGCCAGCGAAGCACTAATAATTCACCATGTTTTATTTCATCGTTGTTGTTCCCGCTCGCGCTGAAGAGATCATCATCATAGTTCTACAGTGACACGCTTTACTGCAGCATAACTCAACCCAATGCATATTATTTACAGAATTATTTTAATAGGCTGTATAATAACTTGCAGGGAGAAAACCTGTAGTTCTGTGTGAAATCAGACATTGAGCTCCCCGTATAACCAAAATAACACCCCGCGAATATTCTGAGAGATTGGGAGTCAAATCAGGCTCCTCCTATCGAAGCACAGGATCATCAAGCGTGGAGTCACTCCTATTAAAATGTTTTTTCCAAAAGTCATAATTATGAGAGCGACAAGGTCAGAAAGTTACAGTCACTAACTCTGATTGGTAGCTGAAATCATCCTCAAACTAGTCTAATATTAAATAAAGAAGAGAGGAAGGTGAAGGACACTGGATCACCCCTCACCTGTTATTTTAAACGTGTGATGTTGCTTACACAGATGGAAGACATGTTTTCTCTCCTCAGCCCAAACAGCGCTCGAGTTAACACGCGTTACCCTTCTGTAACCGTGACCCAGTTTGCCCTCAGAAACCAGAGCCACGGGTCAGACGCCCGGCCTCAACGCCCATATTTGTTTCTCTTCAGTGTAATTCTGCGCCTGATGATTTTATCTGGAGTTTCACGCCAATTCTGACAAAGCGTTATGAGCGAAGGCCTCAGCTGCTACTGATCTCAAATAGATCGTGTTTCGGAGGTGAATTGGGGAATGTGGCACGCCGCCGGTCTCGGGCACAGCGCTGAACTCACAGAGCCCAACTGTTTTGACTGGCTGTCAATTATCAGTTGATTCTTGTACGAGAGGTCAGCGAGTACCGAGAGAAAAAAGAACGATTCGGTTTCATAACATAGCCTGGAAGGCTAAAAACACCAACCCTGAGAGCGAACAAATATTTGCGATTAGCCACAGCGACATCCTACTTAGCAGATGTTTAGCAGCCAAACGCAGGCGTTATTTCTGTTTGAACCACGAGCGGGAGAAAGAAAACATGCCTGACCTTCCCAGCGCGTGACAGTGACCGGTTCACAGGTCAGAGACGCAGAACATCTGGGGTGTGCTGCAAACGGTTCCTTATCTCAGGTCTGAACTTCAGACATGACGAGTTAAATTAGGGTTCTTCACAAATCTGTATTACAGAAGCAAATCTTAACTGGATTAAGGATTCATCTTACATTTTACATTCATTGATTTAGCAGACGCTTTTATCCAAAGAGACTTACAGGTGGGAAAAAACAACGAGCAATTAGTCCTAAAGAGGCTAAACGACTTAGGAAGAGCTCATAATACCATATAACAGGCATTGTTCAAATAGAATGGGAAAGATTTTTTTTTTGAAAGAGATGGGTTTTCAGCAGTCGTTTGAAGGTTGTAAGGGAGTTGGCGTTTCGGATAGTGATGGGAAGATCATTCCACCAGCCAGGAACGGTGTGAGAGAATGTTCTGGAAAGAGATTTCGTGCCTCTTTGTGATGCTACAATCATATCTTATCTCTAGTTAGGAAATCTCAAATAGCATCATCAAGTCCGACAACCAAGCAGCCAACACTGGAGCTGCTGGTGAACAATGGATAAATAAAACTGACAAGCTTTTAATGGAAACTGAAACTTTGACGAGTTCAGTAGAAAAGGCAAGACTTTCACCTTCACTCACTCAAAGACAAAGACGGAGTGGGCTAGAGTTACAATAGCAAGCATTTTTTGGGTTAGATTTCAAATAATTTAGTTAGGACAGCTGTGGGCTTACCCTGAAGGTCAGAGTCAGGAGGTTTCTGTAATACCCCTCCTATCTGTAGTTAAGATAACACACTAAGAACATGCTGTTCTTTAATAGCTTTTGTCCTAAATATGGTCCTAACTTAAATTATTGAACACATAAGACAAGATCTTATCATTAGGATCTTTTTCAACAGGAAGAGAATTGATCTGAGCTCGGAGGACGTCAGCAGCAGTGACCTGCGAGAGAACCTGCGATGAAACCACCAGACATTCTCATTCCAAACCAGAACATCATTACACTGAGCTCAGAGCGACTTCCTCACAGCCTCCTCCTCTTCCTCAGGTTTGTCTGAGCTCTGTATAAACCGCTCTGTTATTATTCACATCAATGTCTATAAACATGTCAACAGTGTAACGTCAGGACAGAGGCAGAGCGTGTCCACCGGAGGGCGCTCCCGCATGACTTCACACACTGGGCTGTAAAACATCATGTCCTGAACCCAGGTGAACTCTGGGTAGTGACGCTCTGGGTCTGCAGGGGAGGCAGAGATGATTCAGCCCAACATCACTCCCACAATCAGATCCAGATGCGTCTCACCTCCACACAAACCCACGGCCGCCCCGAGACACACACGACACACACGAGAAACCAGACGCAGAGCGCTTCCCAGGCGCTACACTGTGTGTGTGTGTGTGTGTGTGTGTGTGTGTGTGTGCTAGCATGTCAACGGCACTCCGCCATCAGATGCTCTTAGCTGCACATCAGACAGGCGCTCTCCTCCATCCTCACACAGCCCACTGCCGTAAATATTTTTACTCGCTGCTCCATTAGAGTGTGTGTGAGAGGCTTTTACTGAGGCGCCGCGCACCTCCCCTCTGTAAACACTAGAGCATGATGGGAAGAGAAGAGACCGAACATAGTTACACACACACACCAGACAGACGGACACACACACACACACACCAGACAGACGGACACACACACACCAGACATACACACACCAGACAGACGGACACACACAAACACACACACACCAGACAGACGGACACACACACACACACACCAGACAGACGGACACACACAAACACACACACACCAGACAGACGGACACACACACACACCAGACATACACACACACCAGACAGACGGACACACACAAACACACACACACCAGACAGACGGACACAAACACACACACACACAAACAACAGACACACAAACACGCACCAGGCAGACAGACACACACACACACACACACGAACATGCACCAGACACACACACATGAACACAGGATCTCATCAGCTCACCTCTCAATCTGTTTTTCTTTTGTTTTGTCATATTGTTATTTTGTTTTTTAAGAATACTCCACGTGTGTCTCCACATCATGAAAACTTTATTAATCCCAGATCAAGCAGCTTCTACTGAGACACAAGCTGTCAGATGAACTCGTCTTTAGCAAACGACAGAACAATGTTTTGTACAAAGCAGTGCATGAGTGTGTGTGTGTATGCATTGTGTATTTGTTCATGGATGTGTGTGTGTGTGTGTGTTGTACCTCCGCTGCGGTGTCGTCCGTGCTCGTCAGCATCACATTGGCCTGCAGGAGCTGCTGCAGTAACTGGACCTGGTCAGAGCTCAGAAACAGATCCAGGCTGGACGTCACGTTCATCTCCAGACTGTGACCACACACCACCACTTCCTGCAGACAGACTCACCGCCGTCACCCATTCACTTTATTGTGCTCTTTTTCCTTTCTACAGCTTTAACAGACACAGCTGATCATCAATTACAGACCATGGACAGAGAATCATGGGAGGTTTTTAGCTGATATCTGACTGGATGAGCCACATCTGAAGCTGCTAAAAAGCAGACACCTGTGACACACACTGGATATTAAACCCTGACAACCATAAACATTCCTGCATAAGCTCTTTCACTAACAGAACATGTTAAGATCTCTATTCTCTAGAACAGTCCTCAAGCTCTAAACCTGCATGTCAGATGGTCTCTGGACGGATTTCTGTCCAGGTTTGTACAAAGGTTTGTTTAGTGATTTTCAGTACTTAAGGTCAAGCATTGGAACCTCAATGAAGCAAACAAACACATGGTGAAAGTATTCCTGTGCAAAAACCGAGAAACTGTTTGTCTTGCTTCAGCAGCAGCTTCAACTTCTCCAGCGTCCCTTCCTAAACACACACTGCAACACCACTCACACACACACACCTCGGCTGGGCCGTGATCCGCTGACAGAGGCTTCCGGTAAATTACAGCTGGAGCTGCTGTGATGCGCACAGAGAAATCTGTGATGATGGGAGACAGGATCACTCGCTTCTCCTGCTGCCGGCGGATGCTGCAAACACACACAGAGTTAATCTTACAGAGCTGAAAACATCATCAAACCTTCTGCAGTACCTCATAAACAAACACAAACCCACATAGGACCATGTCCTACACTGTATAAACTTGAAACATGAATCAACATCATTAATGGTGTTTATCTGAACATCAGAAATATAAACAAATGAAGCTGAAGCAGAAATTAACTGATCCACTGACGCTCCTCTGTGCAGGAGAAATCAGACAACAAAGACACACACACACACGCGCACACACACACACACACACACACACACACTTATAGTAGAGAATTCCACTCGTTCTCTATCAAAGAAAACTCTGTTGGCATTAG
>JAUCNO010001113.1:2911253-2924478 GCA_032353835.1 Enteromius viviparus | reverse complement strand
CACTCTCTCTCACACACACTCTCTCACACACACACACTCTCTCACACACACACACACTCTCTCTCTCACACACACACACACACACACACACTCACACACACACACACACTCTCACACACACACACACACACACACACACACACACACACACACACACACACTCTCTCTCACACACACACACAGTGATTCCTGGAGGTCTCCAGCACTCACAGAAGCTGGAGGTGTTAGCGGTGAGGTGGTAATCACGTCAAATAAACAGTGAAAGTGTGTGTGTTTCTACTGGCCGCTGTCGTGATGAGGCTTCAGACGTGCCGCTTGTTTTCCCTCCAGCACAAAAACAACAGTCTTGATCTGCTCTGCTCTCTGGGGAATGTGTTTAATAATCACTGAATCCACAGACTGACTGGTAACATCAGAACTAGTCTGAGCAACTAGTTAACCAAAAAGACAACCAGTTTGTCTTTTCACGTTCCCATGAGATCAATCACGTCACTGACGGAAAGACACAAGCAGTTTAGACCAGTCTTGAGTGACTTTAATTCCTCTAAACACTTCTGCTGTGTCCCCCGAGCCACACTAAACACTGACAATATCCTGTTCATTACAGCGCCGCAGCTGAGCGGACCTGTGTGACTGTGATTTTCCATGGAAACAACCGTCTGTTAGCGCAGATACACTTTCAGTTTTGGTAGCAACCTGCTGCTGTGAACACACTCGAGTCAAATATAACACACACACCCCATGATACCATCACTGACAGAGCACAGAGAGCAGCAGACACACACCTCACACACACACACACACACACACCTGTAGCGTGAGCCGTCTGACAGCGTTCCAGGTGTGTGTTATCAGGTTCTTCATGTGTTCTTCTGGACTCACGTGAGTTTCTTCAGAAGATGGAAAAACCTTCACTGGAACAGAGAGAGGCCTAGACTCTACAAACACACACACACACACACACACACACACAAACACACACACACACACACACACACAGTGTTAATGCAGACAGATTCAGATTGTTCTTCAAGTTCATAACACACACAAACGTGTATGTGTGTGTGTGTGTGTGTGTGTGTGTGTGTGTGTTTGTGTGTGTGTGTGTGTACACATCTAAATACACAAATACATCTAAAGCTGCTCATACAAATCAAACAATTATTTACAGGAAGAAAAGAGAAGGAAGTGGAGTTAAGACCAGCTTGTGTGTGTGTGTGTGTGTGTGTGTGCAGATGGGTGTTGTGTTTCTGTTAATGAGAAACACACTGCAGTAACGCAGCGACTGAGAGGCTTTTGATTACGCTGGGAAATGATCAACATCTGCAGTGTGAAGGTCAAACCATCTCCAGCAGCTCCTGAAGACAAGAAACAGGCAGAGCTCCACAAAACAGCACCTGATGAGGAAACAGCCAGTCTCCAAACACGCTTTACAAATATAAAGATCATGTATTACCTACTAATGAATATATTACTACTGCAATTATAATGTTCTATTTTAAAATAGTATTTAATAATACCACTTTATTTTCAAACATGAAACAAATACAATTTAATAAGCACTTCTCATTAACCCTAGTGAAACGGGCTGAGCTAATGACATCTTTCTTTTTAGCTCATTGTTTAAAACTGCTCTGTTCCCGGAGACACACCAGAGACCTACAGCACACAGATCTGTGGAGAAACACTCAAAGAGGGTATTTCCCTCCAAATGTCCTTGGTTCAAGTGGAAAGACAAGAGGTTAGCATTCAGCAAGCATTAAACAAATAAAATGCACCAATTGAAATATAAAATACAAATAAGATAAAAAGGGGATTCTCTGGTAAACTACTGGCGCAGGATCTGAGACACATTCTCATCAGCCTCTCTTCACAATACAAAGCAGTTTCAAATGGCTTTTTAACAAGATGCACATGGGATATCAAATGAACATCCACCAAACACCAGCAAATGAAGCCTTTTTATACAGAACTTTGAAAACTAAAACTTAAACGCTGCTGCAAGCATCCATGACCAAAACATTTCTTTTAGCTCTTATTAAACAAAACTTGAATTAACAAACAGACACTAAGAACAAATGTCTCTCTTAGTGTGAGGCTTTGTGAGTGTGTGTGTGTGTGTTTATGTGGTTTATGAGGACACAAATGTGTATAATGACATGGTTATTACAGGTATAACAATATGAAGGTGATTTATGAGGACATTTTCAGTGTCCCCGTAATTAAAAACCATTACACATATGGACAGTCCCCGAAAAATCACAAAAACCAACGAGTGTTTACCTGTCACAGTCTTGGTCTTCACAGGGCTGCTGGTGTAGTCTGATGCCTGATTACTGGGTTGTTTGGTTAGTGGTGTGCTGCCAACAGATGCTTCATCCTCCCTCCTCTTCTTCATGACCATGGAAACCTGTAAGCATCTCCCAGCATCAGCAACTTCAGCCTCGCACAAGCACACGCAGAAACACACACACACACACACACACACACAGTTGTACCTGTTGCGCCTGTCTGCTGCTGCTGGTTCTCTGAGGTTGGAACAGCAGCCATGAAGACAGAACCGGATCCACATTGACAGCGATGCCCTGAACGCTCACCAACAGCACAGCACCTACAACACACACACACACACACACACAGCCCATCACTTCAGACGAGAGCTCAAAGCAACTGATACACAGCCAAAAATAACATTTTTCTTCAATAAACATCCATGAAACATCAGCCTCTCTGGTTCTTAAGCAATCATCTTTACCCACAGTTCAGCGCTGAGGTCATGCGTCACGAACGTGTGTGTGTAATGACTCCCATGCCTTCAGGATTTACTGGGAATTCTCTGGCGTAAATCAGAACGCCTCAATCATCCGATAAGAGCGCTGATGAGCTCCCACTACTTCCAGATCGGCTTTGGATGCGTCCGGGATCTTGTATGTCAGGTCCGCAGGCGCTGCCGTGTGCTCTAAGAGCCAATCAGCTTTCAGCATCACAGACGAGGAGCACAACATGAGCACGAGTGTGTGTGTGTGTGTGTGTGTGTGTGTATTAAAGGCTCATGTTTAACATCCTGTTGTGTGGTGCTGCCTTCAGAAGGCCTATCTGCTCTCTCTCCACTCTCTCCCTTTAAGAGCTCTATTAAGGGAACTTTATGGTTTTAAGAGGCTGTGTGTAAGATAACGCTCAGAAACACACACAAACAGAGCATTCAGGCCACCTGCGGCCCCACGCTCTCTTCCCAACATGGCTCGGGCCCAGCACTCCGGCTCCGCTATCATAAACACACACACTACTTCAAAGCTCCGCAGCCATTGAAGATGCAGCCGTCCGGGGGACGAGCACTTTGATGTAGCAGAGACTGAGGGAGCGAGGACACTCCTGTCAGAGCAAAGCCTTTAACTCTGGAGTCATCTGAAGCAGCCCTGACACTGTAAACAAGAAGAGGAGGAGAGCCGGTGCTCTGGAGTCACTGACACACACCTGTGAGCGCCTCACACACACACACACACACACACACACTCACTCACACACACACACACACACACACACACACACACACTCACACACACAGCAGTGAATGAGGAGGTATCTTATTGATCACAGGTGCAGTATGGAGTACCTCAAGGCCCAGTACTAGAACTAGGACTTTTCATTCAATGACTTCAGTGTTGGTTGGACATTTAGAAGGTTTTGCCTCCAAGTATAAAAACATTGATAACCCTGCTTCATGAAATATGACCTAGAGTTCTGCGATGTTAAAGTTGTGTGCTCTTCCAAAAGGGAAATACAGTATATGTTATTCAGTAGTGCTCTACCTTTACTTTTTGATATTGGCTAATGTTAAAAATTGAGACGAGACATTCATGACTTCACTGCAGGAGTTTACATGTCTGCAACTTAATAAAAAAAAAATCACAACGAACAAATTCACAGTTACAATATATACTTGTGTAGAAAAGCGTTTCAGTCATTAAGCCTGTAGGCTTTTAAGATCTTGATAAAAACAAATACAGTGTGATGGGACCTGGGGCCTGTTTCAGAGAGGAGGTTAAGTGAAAACTCTTGGTTTGGTAAGCCCGAGATAAGAGAAACGCTTGAGTTTTCCGTTTCAAAAAGGCAGGTTTGTCAAACCCGGGAAAGCAGGGTAACTCAAGCCTGTTTCCGAAAGAGAGGTAACTATTACTCCGAGTCAGTTACTGTGGTAACTTACTCTGTGAACCTAACCCGGTTTTATTCTCTAAACTCTGAATTTCTGTTGGTCTCCTCCCCTTTATTAAAGACTAAGTGGTATTTCTCGCCGTAGCCTTATTCATTCATTTCCCACATTTCAGTCACACAAAGAACAAAGTAACGAGAATGGCTTGCCCTTTTTTGGAGGATCCCATAGATGAAGAGGCTGTATTAATTGGAAGAGAATTACATTAACGTCGGGCAAGGATGTTGAGACCAGAGTGGATTTTTTTTTTGTCTTTTCCCGATAATTCTACATTTTTATTTGAGCGTTACCGTTTTTTGTTGCTATCAATTACATATATCTATAATCTAATCCGTCCTTTAATCACTAACATCACCCATCGTAGTCCTGTTCTTACATCCGAGCAGATATTATGTGCAGATTTAAGTTTCTTTGCTAATAGAAGCTTATTGTACAATATCAGGGATGCGGAGTAAGTAAGGCCACTGTATGTAGGCTATTTGTAAAAAAAAAAATATATATATATATATATATATAAAAATTTAAATCCATGATATGCCTTACCCCATGACATGATAAACCTTACCTGATTGAATTATGTTTTTATATTTCATTTTCAGCTGCTGCCATGTTCTTTTAATACCTGCAGGATTGCACCTACATGTCAATTACAATCAGATTCAATTCACTGACCTTCAACAGGGACATGTACTGTAACTAGATTAACGGGACGTCTTCAAGTGAAAAGTCAATAAACGTCACACATTACATTACTTATTTTTTAAATATACTTAAATATTTAAATAATTTAAATGTAAACTGACACATTCACTTGAGCAGCTATGTTTTCCCGCTTTTAAATATGTGCTCATATTTGGTGTAACTTTGCATGAGCATATCAAGTTCAGCTGGAGGAGAAATGGTGAATCGTAATATCAGCGCTGCATTGATAATGCATTTTCATAGTCACGGTGTACAAGCTTAACTTTGAATTAGTCTACTCAGAGTTGATTGACCTTACTCAGATCAGCTGTTCTGAAACCCAAAACTCTGAGCTTTTAATCTCTTGGTAAGTCAAGTTTAAACTCCGAGTTGGTTGAACCTCCTTACTGAAATAGGCCCCAGAAAAACATTTCTTCTGAAAGCACAAACAGACACACACACACACACACACACACACAAACAGCCTTTCATCTGCCTGATGTAACACTTAGATCAGCCAATCACAGAGCTCCCACAGTCTCATGCTGCACTGTGATAGGTGGAGTAAGTGAAATCATTTCAGAGCAAAGAGAGCACCTGCACATGACTGAACCTCTGAAACATGACCATCATCACATCACATCATGCCTCGTCTTTCAGAGCTCTTGGAGGCGTCTCTATTCCAGCATCAGAAGTCATTTGACAACAGAAACACAACAGTGATCATTAGTCGTCTACAAACAGAGCAAAGCGGATCAGATCGGATGACTGGAACTGCTAGAAATAAATAAAGAAATATTGTTCTGAGAAGTTCTGCTACTCTCGTGTAGCGGCGCAGTAATGCTTAAACGTGCTGCTGATCAGGTGCATGTTTATCTTGGACTTGTGAAATCTGAGACCCTCCGTTTCTCCGTTCACTTCCTCCGAGCGGTGAGAGGGATCCCTGTGCAAATAAACTCTAGCATGGAGCGCATGAGACTCAGCAGAACACATGTGAGCCGGGCCTGTTATTCAGTCCAGCTGCAGCGAGCGGAAACATGCGCCACTGCTTTAGATGACTCACTCCACATCGGCTCTGAACAAGACTGACAGAGAGAAACACGTCACAACACGACAGCGAGAGAAAGTGAACACACAGGAGAACTGAGGATTGAAAGCGGTCCACAGAGAAACAGACAGGTTCATGAGAGCTACGCCACAGACACATTAAATCAGCTACATCTAATTTACGGGGTTTAAAATTGAGAAGGGATGTTTCTGTCGGGGTGTAAAATACAGCTGCAATTACAAACGTTAAGCAGGAGCGATTATTTACGCTTTCTATAGAGACGACATAGATGAGAGACATAGATACAGGAACATACATCAGATTTACTGCAGGACACAAACTCTCAGACTTAAATCACACCACAGACTCCCTCTGAGGGGCGGGGCTAGAGAGAGGGGTGGGGTCTGGTGAGGGGCGGGGCTTTAGTACTGCAGCCTTTGAAACGACACTTCGATCACAGACGTACACTGATCCATTACGACCAGCGGCAGGCCAACAGAGAAACATATGGAGAGAGACACACATTTAGAGTGAGACTGTGTTGGTTTATTTGAGTAGAGAACGACCCTCTGTGTGTTTGACGTCTCTGCTCGATGGGCTTTTGCAATTATTTATTTAGAAAGCGGGCAGCCGCGCCAGCGTTTACGCTGAGCCCATTAGAGCCAGAGAACGATCACTAACGAGAGACAGAGCAGGGCATCAGACGCTGGAGCCCGCCACAGGGGGGCAGTGATGTCACGAGGAACGCACAGGGTCACAGAGCAATGCATGATGGGAGTCCTCACAGCTGTAAGTGCAGCAGGAAATAACAGTGCAAACTAAGGCCAGAACGTGTCAAACAAACGACTTAAAAATGAGCAGGAGAGTGTGGCACTGCGGACCACCCACAACCACCGTTTACCAGACAGCTAACTACCTAACTAACCGAGCGACCGACCGGCCGACCGCAGCAGCCAACACCTCGCCTGTCTCTCTCTCTGCAGCTCCTTTCAGCAGCCGGCCAGGAGCTCGCACACACACACACACACTCTCTGTGGCACTCCAGAGAGCTGCTGTTTTACAGGCCGCTTCAAACAGCACCCGTAATTACTCAGAAGAACTCACACACACATTCATTACACAAGAACTCAACACACACACACACAACCTGACTTCAGCGTCAACAGTCACATCATAGAACTTAGCCAAAGTAACGCACACACATAAAACACACACTCAGAGGGTCCCTGAACTCATGCCAGGACAGACTGAAGGACTCTCAGCAACCCTGAGGAACTGAATGAGAACGAACACACACACACACACACACAAGCATGCACGTGTGTTTTTATCATGATAAAGACAGTCCATTATCTTCTGTTGTGTTAGTGCTGAGCTTTGGGGCTGTCAAAATAAAATTTAAAATATTCATGTGAAGTAAAATTTAAAATATTCATTGTGAAATTATGCCTAGAATATTATTTGAATATTTATAATATTTAGGTACAAAATGAAAATTTAATTTTGTAGCTATTCTGCAATTCTCTTTGTTTTCTGCCTTCTACGTTTGAATATGTAGTGGGTGTGGTCTGAATGCAGTAGAGGGAGTGGTCTGGGTCTAGTTGGTGTGGTCTGAATGCAGTAGAGGGAGTGGTCTGTGTCTAGGGGGTGTGGTCTGAATGCAGTAGAAGGTGTGGCCTGTGTCTAGTGGGTGTGGTCTGAATGCAGTAGAGGGAGTGGTCTGGGTCTAGTGGGTGTGGTCTGAATGCAGTAGAGGGAGTGGTCTGTGTCTTGGAGGCACCTGATTTCTAGTGATTATCGTGGTCTTGACTACAGAGACTCTGTATTTGATAAATAGTTTAATTCTCATCATTATACATTACTGACACTCTCTTCCAAGTGTGATAATGTTCAGCGCTTTGCTACAATCTGTATTTTTAAGAGCGCTAGATAAATAAAAGTGACTTGACTAGTGGGTGTGGTCTGGGTCTCGTGGGTGTGGTCCAAATGCAGTAGAGGGTGTGGTCTGAATGTAGTCAGTGTTGTGTGCTCTGAATAATTTAATGATCAAGCAGCACATCCAAACAATCCAAATTACAGCTGCTAAATCTACACACACAAGAAAGGATTGAGACTGTTCTACTCATGAAGCCATGTCTCTCTCTGACGAGACGTGAAGAGGTCAGAGTTCAGGGGTCAGCATCCTGTCAGATCTGTGTGTCTAAAACCCCTCAGAGATTCACATTCCATCACAGTGTTCCTACTGGCTGACTTCATTAATTACAGCAGAACTGTGCCCCAACGACAGGCCTGTAATTAGCTTAATTAATTACAGATTAACCCACCGCTGAAGCGCTAATGCCTTCTTTCTGTCAGGGATTGCCCTCCTCTACGACGCAGCGCTGGACACGGCTCACCTTCCCCAATCAGGAGCACTTCTGAGGGATCATGGGAAAGGGCCGGTTCTCAGGCCTCCCACACCGCCTGGTGTTTAGATATCTTCACTCGACCACGGAGACTTCAATCCGTTCCGCCAGCAGCACAGAAAACTACCTGCTGATGTCCGTGAGCTGATGTGACCCGCAGTTATCAGTTAGCTAGAATCACAAACTCCAAACCAAAGAGATTTAACCCTCTCAGAACCGCTGCAGGACAAATATCTGAAGAACATGAGCATGATCAATTATTTCACAGCTGCCAGACGTCACTAGAAAACGTTTCTGAAGACCGTCTGAGGGCTGTGTATCGATGTGAGATCAGACAAACGTCTCAAGAGCTGATTCCAGAGCGGCGAATCCATTAAAACCCTCCTGAATTTGATTTAGCAACGCAGATGCAGATTTCCAATTAGAACGAATGATGAAACAAAGTCTGACGAAGTCTTGTTTGACATCAAATGTAATGAATGGAAGATAGGACTGCATAATCATAACAAATCCTAATTATTGTGATTATTGCTTCTCTGTAACATTAAGCTTGAATGTCACTACACATTGGTCTGGTTTCTTGTAATTGTGCTTTTAAACGATTACATCTACTTTACATTTAATCATTTTGCAAACGCGTTTATCCATGAAATGAGGAAATCTAAATGTTGTAAAAGTCTTGTATAGTCTATCACAGTTCACTAAAAAAATCAATAGCAGATAATAAGAGATGTAAAGCTAGTGTTAGAGGGTCAAGTGTACATTACCTAACTGTAATTCTATTAATTGTGCAGCCCTAACAGAAGAGCCCTTCATTTCCCAGAATACACCTGTATTTTTTTTAAACTATAATTTTTTCCCGCCATTCTTATTATATATCGATAATCATATTTCTGAATTAAAGTTCTTCAGTTCTGAATTCTGACCGTGTCTGAGAACTTCCACTGGACACTGAATGTCTGAGAGACACTGCTCCTCTGTGAGAAACAATCCTGGGAACTAAATTACACCCAGTAGCTGAGAGGAAAGATCAGAGCTCTCCAGCTGCGACTTCTTCAGCTCATTCAACATAACTTCTTACTATATTAACAGTAATCTTCTAGTTTAAATCCTGGTTCTATTATTCTATTATTATGTGGTTTTAATGCAAATGTATTATGTAATGCCAGCTGTGCGGTCGGAGCATCTCTGAGACATTCACAATCCACCGATTCAGCTAATGAGCCGTCGTTTGGATCTCACAAACATTTCCTGAAGCGCACAATCCTTCGCCTCTTAAACGTCAGATCTGACGCTGTGTTTTTTCCAAAGGTCTTCACTAATAGATGAGCAAATTTCACACACATGCTGGAACACAGAGAGCAAGATCCCTGCCACTTGCTTCTTCTGTGCATCCAAAAACCAAACCATGCAACGGCTCTTTGGTTTTTACGAGAGTTGTGCAACGATCTGCTGAAGAAAGAAATGCCACCCAAAAGCAGCAGCGCAGGTCCGAGCGTGACGCGCGTCTGCAGACCGGAGGTAAGACGTCAAGCAGCATTACTTCTGCCTCAGTGAACAGATCACAGCAGGCAAAGCTGAATGAAGAAGCCAAAAACACAAGAGCAAGAAAGAAGACGCTCAGAGTGAGGAGAGAAAAGACGACTGGAACTCCCTGCATACTTCAGTCTCAAACACTTAATTCAGTGTTTCATGTGATCCTACTCTTATTTACTCTTCTGTGAGGAGAGCAGGACTGGAGCAGAGGCTGCGGAGCTGTTAATAGAGATCAGAGCTAACACAGCCGGAGATCCGGTTTCAGGCCGATCCACCTGCCGTCATTATTCTAACGCCTCGAACACGGCCCGGCTGCAGCTGACGCAGAAACACACCGCTCAGTGCTTTCACAATCACACTCCATCCGCTCCAATCAACATTAAAGGCGTCTTTGTTCTGCCGTTCCCGCAGCTCTCCGAACATCTTCTGCGCTCGACCCCTGCGTTTGATTAAATGTAGCATTTTGAAATCCCAGAGTTCTGAGAAAGACATAAATCAAACTCTCACAGCTGCACGAGCGCCTGAGGAGAACACATGCGCCCGCTCCGTCTTGAGCTCTTTTTCTATCCTCATAAAGCTGGACTCGGCTGGCAGTTCCCTGGGGACGAAAAGAGAGATTCGGGGACAGAAAGAGACACCTGCAGCCCTCAGCTCGCACTGCACACCCATAAAATACCCAGCATGCCCCACTGCACTAATCCACAGCCACCAGATCTGTAATGAGAGCGCAGTACGCATCCTCAGTGTGCATGGCATCACGGAATACTCAGAGTGAGTGACATACCGTATCCCAGAATGCAATGCATTAGCCCTGTGACAGGAGCAGAGTGTTTCTGATGCTCGGTCTGGTTCTAGAGTCACAGATAGCCATGTGACTTCTCACCTAATAACAACAGACCCTAAGCCCTGATTGAAAGGGTTATTGTTATGCTGCGTCATCGGCCGCTGAGCTGGTCCACCGCTCATAACGTCAGAACAGACGAGCGAGCGCAGCCCGCCGTACACCGAAGGGTTAACGCTCAGCGTAAAATCACTGTATGTCCATAAAAGAGGCATTTCAAAGCCGTGCAGCCGGGATCCTTTTGTGATAAATCCAACGCCTTTAATTGCCTTTAATTTATTAGTGTGTTCCAACCTCAGGCTCATTAAACAGAAACATATTGGTCTGCGTCTACGGGAGTTTAACAAGTACAGAACTCCCATTTTCTAAGTAAATTGGAATTTCTTTTTAATTCGCTGGTAAACAATCGAATGGAAAGCAGATGTAGCGCAGCGAAGCCGAGGCCCATCCTAAAGCGCCAGAGATGCAGATGGGCCTGGGAATTATTTAAATGTCATTTCAAGGTAATTAAACGTTACAGTTTGAAGAACGCTTTGAGGTTGGAGCGCTCAGGAAAGGAGTAAAGGCAGATAAAGACGCAAGAAAAGAGCGAGAGCGGGAACGCTTCCAAGCACATCTGGGCCTCCGGGGCCGCGGTTCTCCAGTTCAGCACAAGATTGTGAAAAAGATTATTATGGAATTCATAAAATACATGTCGAAGCTTTTAGAAATATTACTGGGCAGATTAAAGGCGAGCGTTATAAAGCATCTCTTGAAGGACTGGAGCGAAACACACAGAAAGCTCCTCCGAATGTGACCGAGTCAGGGTTTGTTCTCAGCATTCAGCTGATCACATCACGGGTCAGACGCTTACACACACACACACACACACACACACACGTCAGCAGCTGAGACACTGACAGACCATCGAGTCCAGCTCACTGCATGACTTTCCTTCTCTAATATTCAGAAAAATAATGTGAAGCAGACGTCACTGATCAATAACCCTCTACATATCTCTGTTCTGCTGAAGACAGAAAGAAAGAGGTGCAGGTCTGATGTCATGTGAACGATGAGAGACTCTGGACTGTGTTGTAAATGAGAGAGAAGATGAAGACGAGTTTCACATTAAACCACTCAAACACTGTGCTGTGAGCGATCAGAGGGATTCTGGGAAGAATCTCTTCCACCTCTTTAATGATTCTTCTGTTTTCTGTTCAAATCAGACGTTTAATATCTCAAATATGTCTCAATATTATGAGTGTCTGCTATCGATAAATCACAGGAGCTGAGCGCAGGTAGTCATATTAAACACACACAAACACTGATGCATTCTGGGATTATTTGTGAAGGACACTATCTCCCCAAACTAGTCTGTGAGGATCTGAAGAAAGAATTTAGGGATGTTTCTTTCACAGCACTGCTTACTGGACAGCAGGAGCTCCTGCTAACATCTGCTGAAGCTCTGTTCACATCACCTGGAAACACAGATCAGAACAGTCTCTGAATGGATATGAACGGCTGTCTTCATTAAGCCTCGGAGCACAGCACTCTGGATCCTATCAAGGGCTCTGTCTTCTCTACCTAAACATCCTCCAGCTGCTCACTGACACGTCTGATCAGGGAAGAGAGGCGTCTCACCGGGGTTAGGAGCGTGCTCCTGCTGCGGGAGCTGAAGAGAGATCTGGAGGAGATCCGGAGACAGCAGAGACGCAGGCTTACGGCTTCCGCTCAACCAGCGGCTCGTGTGAAGATCTGTGGTGTCAGACGGGCCCTGGACCAGCGGAACCAGCTGCTCCTTCTGGCCCTCACACACACCTGCACACACACACATTGACCTGCATTATCTCTTAGCCGAACATTCAGCTCTGTTTCACACATTACTGGGTTAAAGGTCACATGATTTTACAGACTCAGTTACAGTACATGTAACAAGCGTTTGCGTTTTATATGTAACAAAAAGAAAACTAGCAACTCTAAACTTACCTAAGAAAAGAAAAAGCACAGAAAAGCTAGAGTTAGAGGGTCAAGTCAACAAACAGATCAAACAGAATTAGTCAAATAAAGACTAGTTTAACCGTTTCTTAAAGATGGCTAATGCTGTACAGCATCACAAATAATATTCCAAACACAAGCTCACTGGTGCTGAGGGTGAAAACAGTGTGTGTGTGTCTGAGTGCGTGCGTGAGTGTGTGTTTGTGTCTGAGTGCGTGAGAGAGAGAGAGAGAGTGAGTGAGTGTGTGTGTGTGTGTGTCTGAGTGCATGAGAGAGAGAGAGAGAGAGAGAGAGAGTGAGTGAGTGTGTGTGTGTGTGTGTGTGTGTGTGTCTGAGTGCGTGCGTGCGTGTGTGTGTGTGTGTTTGTGTCTGAGTGCGTGAGAGAGATAGAGTGATTGAGTGAGTGTGTGTGTGTGTGTCTGTGTGAGTGTGTGTTTGTGTCTGAGTGCGTGAGAGAGAGAGTGAGTGAGTGTGTGTGTGTGTGTCTGTGTGCGTGAGAGAGAGAGTGAGAGAGAGAGAGTGTGTGAGTG
>JAUCNO010001113.1:2892037-2904106 GCA_032353835.1 Enteromius viviparus | reverse complement strand
AGCAACACTCAGACATGTTTACATAAGCGGGAACCCAATGTGCCTTCAGCTTTCTCTATCTCTGTTTTAACAAGTGAGAGAGAGTGTAGATTCCGAACAGAACAGATGCACTTGATATGAGCTCCTGTTAATTCACATAAAGTACTGCTGTTGATTGAGGCAAAAGCTCATAAAAACGTATCTTTAACACTTTTGAAAAGTAAGATTATAGAAACAAAGTAATAACTTTCAGTCACTTCATTGGAGGAGCCAAAAACTGTGATTTCCAGTGGGATTAGCAGCTGTGAGAACAATCAGAGCAACTTTACCCAGCAGAAGAATCATCAGTCCGGTACAGCAGCAAACTCAAGAAGAGACACACAAAGCCTACATCAACTCTGGACAATACAGTACGACACTAAGAAGATTTGTATATAATATAAATATGTTGTATATATTATTTTTAGTATTAACAATTTCAAGCATTATATAAATCTCAACTGTCAATAACGGACGCATTCAGCGGTTGCCATGGAGATTGTTTATCCTACAAACATTAAAGGAGAGAAAAGGAAAGCATTTAAACAGACACTGTTACATGAACATCCTGAATCTCTTTATGCTGATATGACATCTCAAGAAAAGAGGACAAACTTGATCTTCTACACAGAGCGGAACCTCATATGGAAAAGTGTTTTTAGTGAATTTTTCCCTCACATTAAGAAGAAGGGAATCTGCAAAGGAAGTCAGATCTGCATTTTTGAATCAGCTGACCACTCCACCCAATTCCAAACCATAAATATGTACCACAGTGGAGTGGTCCTAATTCAAGGGAATGAAGCTAGTCTCCAAGCTTTCGAAAACTCATTTCCTCTTTTAAAGGAGACAGTTGAGAAACAAACACCTTGCAGTGCTAATGAAGAATCTGAAGAAGAGGATGAACTGCTGCCCTACTCTCCAGTCAGCACATCTCCGGTCCCATCTGATGAATTGATGACTGTGCAGGCCACACAAGTGCCCAGGTATCTGCAATGTCTTCCTGAGAAAATGGCTCTTCTAGAGATGGAGGTGTCAGAATTAAAGCAGCTAATCCTGAGCCGCCCAGATCAACTTACCATCAACAATCTTAAGGCTGAAATTAAAGATCTGTTCAACGCCAACATCAAACTTAAGGCTGAAATGACAAAAATGAAAGAAGACTCAATACAGAGAGAAAGACAGTTAGAGGAAATCATCCATGAGTTAAAAGAAAAGCTGGAAGAACAGACTGCTATTTGTTCACAATTTAAAAACAAGGAAAGTGAATCTTCAATCAACAACTATCCTGAAAATAACTCCGAACTCCATAATGAAGTGACATCCCACAGAGCAGTCACTCCAGACTCAGTGAAGGAGCACATTCACACACCTCCACCGTCCCACAGAACCACACACACTCAGGCCTCAGTGCTTCTTCTGATGGACTCAATCGGAAAGAACATTGAACCCAAGAAACTCTTCCCCAGACAGCGAGTTCTAGCGCTCCACTGCAGAAACACTACACGCGTTGATGAACTGCTCTCTAATGATGATCTCGGCAGCCCACAATGTATTATCATTCATACAGGCACCAATGACCTCCACCGTTTAAATGAAGATACAGCCAAGGCAATGCATGAGATGGCAGAGAAAGCCTCACAGACATTCCCCAGTTCACGAGTCCTGATCTCCACCTTGCTCCCACGGCTCGACGTCCCACCCTCAGTGATTAACAAGATCAACGAAGAGGTCCGCCTCTCCTGTTCCAGTCTGCCCAACGTACACTTAGTCCATCACAGCTCTATAAGACCATGGCACCTGTATGATGGGCTCCACCTGAATCAGGATGGAGTCAGGATCTTTGCCAAAGCTATCAAAGATGTTGCCCTTGGACGCTCCCCAACAATCGGCTATAAAGGTGTAAAGAGCAATGTGAGAATACAACCGTTCAGGTCATCTGGACCTTCACCTCGCTCAAGACCACCACAAGACCTTCACAGACAACCCAAGACTTCAGGAAGATCTCACAGACAGCAAGAGAGTCAGCTCTACACAGAAGGCCGATCGCAGCAGAAAGCAAGCTACGCTCAGGTACTCTCACAGCAGACACCCTCAGCAGCAGCTCAGGAACTCTCCAGCAGTGACGTGGGGGAAATTAAACGACTGCTGAGCCTCCTCTGCAACAAAATACTACAATGACTGATCACAACACAATCATTATTATCATTGTGATTATTAATATTCATATTGTTATGATTATTCCATATGTATATGTGTATGTATGTATATATGTATATATATATGTGTATGTGTATATATATATATATATATATATATTTTATTTTATTTTATTTTTTTTTTTTTTAATCTTTATTTATTTTATTTTATTATTTTGTTTGTTTGTTAGTTTTTTGGGTTTTGCCTCCAGATAAACAGCAGTATTGTTTAATCGCCGATCACATACAAATGTTAAATATTAGTTTTTGGAATATTCAGGGTTTGTGCTCTAAAACGTTTGGATTAAAAAGCACAAACACAGACTTATTGAATAGCATCACAAATGTTGACATCCTAATTCTAACGGAAACATGGTGTAGATCAGATGTGTCCACTCAGTGCCCTTCAAGATTCTCTGAGATCATAGTGCCCTCCTGGAAACTCAGCTCAACACATCGAGGTAGAGATTCTGGAGGTTTAGTCATATGGATCAAAAATGACCTTGCCCCCTTTACATCACCAATACAGCAAGGAACAAATCACATTTGGTTAAAATTGGATAAAAGCTTTGGAATTCTAGATGAAGACCTTTTTATCTGTGGAGTCTATATTCCCCCGTCAGATTCCCCATACTACGACCATGAAATATTTGACACTTTACAAGAAGAAATTCATCAGTATCAGACTCTGGGGAAGATTCTACTATGTGGTGATTTAAATGCTCGGACTGGTTCAGAATTAGATTATATTGATAACTCAGGAGATAAACATCTGTTTGCATGTTTACCCCAAGATCTCTTCAGTACCCTGCCCAGAAGAAATAACCAGGATACTGGAGTCAATAGGCATGGAAAAAAAGTAGTCCACCTTTGTCAAAGCTTAGGTCTTTATATCCTCAATGGTAGAATCAAAGGAGATTCCTGTGGACGATTCACCTACAGCTCAGATCTCGGCAACAGTGTCGTAGATTATGCCATATCAAATATAAACCCCTCCCATTTCAGTGCTCTCACCGTCAAAGCCCAGTCTCCCCTGTCTGACCACAGCCAGATCAGTCTCTATATCACAGGTGAAAACATCACAGCAAGAGAAATCCATAGAAAGACATTTCATCTACAGAAGCTTAAAACTCCATACAGATGGACCCGTAATGCTGCTGAAGCATATATTAAAGCGCTTAAGTCAAATGAAATAGTCAATTCCATAACACTGTTTATTAATTCAACTTATGATAATAATTATAATGGGATAAATTTAGCAATTAAACATATTAATGACATCTTTGAAAATATAGCAAAAAAGGCTAATTTAAATGAAACCGCTACATATAAACATAAAAACAGAGCTAAACAAAACCCTTCTGAAAAGTGGTTTGACCAGGACTGCAAAACAATTAGACGAGAGCTACGATTAACTTCAAATCAAAAACACAAAGATCCAGTCAACCCAGAATTACGCTTAAAGCACTCTGAACTTCTGAAACAATACAAAAACATACTGAGACAGAAGAAACGTGATTATTATAACAACACACTTCAGAAGATCGAGCATACGGTTGATCAGGGTCAGTTCTGGAGAACCTGGAACAGTCTGAACAACACAAAGCCTCAAGAACTAGCCATACAAGACGGTCAGACCTGGAAAGATTATTTTGTGAAGCTATATACACATCAAACTGACCCCAATAATCCCAACCAATTACAAATCCATGAAAAACTGAATGCTCTTGAGTCATGTATCAAAAACAACCAAACCCCACTAGATTACCCAATAACCCAACAAGAACTCGGCGGGAAACTCAAATCCCTCAAATGTAAGAAATCCTGTGGCCCTGACAACATAAGAAACGAGATGCTCAAAAACAGCTCTCCTGAGTTTCAGACTGCATTACTCAAACTCTTCAATCTCATCTTGAGTTCAGGCTTTTTTCCTGAAGTCTGGAACACAGGACTCATCTCTCCTATCTTTAAAAATGGAGAAAAAACAGATCCTAATAACTACAGAGGGATATGTGTAACCAGTAATTTAGGAAAAGTATTTTGCTCTATAATTAACTCTCGAATCTCATCTTTTTTAAAGCAGCATAACGTCATCAGCAAATCTCAAATTGGCTTCCTCCCTAAACATCGAACCACTGACCACATTCACACTCTACACACATTAATAAACCAACACGTACACCTAAAGAAACAGGGCAAGATATTCGCATGCTTTATAGATTTTAAGAAGGCTTTTGACTCCATTTGGCATAATGGATTGTTTTATAAATTAATTCAGTGTGGCATAGGGGGTAAAACATATGACTTAATTAAAAACATGTATAACCAAAATAAATGTGCAGTAAAAATAGGACAGCAAAGGACAGAATATTTCTCTCAGCATCGAGGAGTGAGACAGGGCTGCTGCCTCAGCCCTACTTTATTTAACATCTATATCAATGAACTGGCAGATCTCCTGGACCAATCAGACGGTCCAGGACTACAATTACTAGACACAGAAGTCAGATATTTACTATATGCAGACGACCTGGTGATTCTGTCTCAAACACCAGAAGGACTCCAGAACAAGCTTGATATTTTAACTAGATACTGTCACGACTGGAACCTAGAAGTTAACATCAAGAAAACTAAGATTATGATATTTCAGAAAAAACCTAGAAATCTAGAACATAAACACGCATTTACTTTAAACAACACCACACTTCAACATGTTTCACAATATAATTATCTTGGTCTGGTTTTAACTCGCACTGGAAATTTTAATTCAGCAATAAAAACACTGGTGATGAAAGCCCGCAGGGCACTGCACGCCATACGAACAAAACTGATCGACATAGACATCCCCGTCAGAATCTGGACAAAGATCTTTGATAGCGTCATACTGCCTATAGCTCTGTATGGAAGTGAGATCTGGGGCCCGGCGAGTAACTACAGCCATAAAGACTGGCACAAACACCCTTTAGAAGCTCTGCATGTAGAGTTCTGCAGAAGAATCCTTCATGTTCACAGAAACACACCTAATAACGCCTGCAGAGCAGAGCTAGGCCGCCTACCTTTAAACATAACCATCAAAAAAAGAGTTTTAAACTTCTGGATCCACTTAAACTCTAGTTCTGAAGATTCTCTTCATTTTAAAGCTCTGAAAGCACAAACTAGTCATGCTCAAAGAAGCCCCCTTTGTGTTATGGTGTCAGATTTGACTAAACAAGCACTCAATATCACCAACCCTGAGAAACATAGAAGAATCAAAGAAATAATGAATCAAGAGAAGAACACATACATACAGCACTGGAAAGAACAAACCAAAGAACAGAGTCGTCTCCAATGCTATCTGAAACTCAACAGAGAGTACAGACGAGCTGACTATCTGCTCTCAGTCAGGAATATAACACACAGACATCTACTGACCAAATACAGACTCAGTGACCACCAGCTGGCCATAGAGAGAGGAAGACATAGAAAGACGTGGTTACCTGAAGAAGAGAGAATCTGTGCTGAATGTAGATCAGGATCAGTGGAAACAGAGGAACACTTCCTCCTCTACTGTGACAAATACACGTCTTTAAGAGACTCGCTGTACAGTCAAATACAGCAGAGTATCCCTGACTTCCTGTCACTCCATGAAAACCACAAATTACAAATATTACTGGGTGAAGGACCTACTTCCTCTTTAGTAGCACATTATATTTATGAATGCCACAAGACGAGAAGTAAAGAATGAGCACATCTGCAGTATCTGTACCATTAATGTTTATATAGTTATGTGTATTATATCAATGTGTTTTGTTTCTGTTTTATTTTTGGATGTATATTGTATATATATTTGTCCTTTTATTCTGATGTACAATGCTTTGGCAATATGTACCCAAGTATGTCATGCCAATAAAGCGAATTGAATTGAATTGAATTGAATTGAATTGAGAGAGAGAGAGAGAGAGAGAGAGAGAGAGACAGAGAGAGAGAGAGAGAGAGAGAGAGAGACGTTAAACCGTGTGAATGCAGCTTGTAGACCGGCTGCTGTCTGTAATTTCAGTCACAATAATGATAACCACAAAACTGACCACAGCAGCCTGGTTCACTTTAACAAGAGAAACCTCAAGCACTCTGATGCTGAGAGCTGGTTCCGAGCAAGAACCTAGTTTCGAATCAGAATCCTGATGAATCCTAAACAAGCCCAGTGTCTATAATTACTCATTTTATAATCTCTAACTGTTTAAACAGAGTTGAATCCCCAGACGATGATGATGAATGGGTGTGTGAGCGTGTTTTACCGGACTGAGGTCTGCAGTATGGCTGGTACTCGTGGTCAAGAGTGCAAGCGGCCATCTTCAGGATCCGGTGAACAGCACTGCTGTGGAGCTGAAGATCTAACGGACCGACCACGATCCTCTTCACTGAGGTCTCCTGCACCAGTGGCGGCTCGTCCTTACACAGCGCAGGGAAATCCTGCACGCCCACGCACACTGGAAAACAACAGCAGTCTGAGCTCCACTGATGGATTATGGGTAGTTAGAGCGATTATAGGGTCTGAAGGATACAGAAGATCAGGGCCCTTGACTCACACAGCACGAGCGGACCACTAGAAACCCCCAATATACACAATCAATCAAGCACTTTTATTTATATTGTGCTTTTAACAAAACAGACTGAAAATATCCTCATAAATCACCTTCATACTGTAATACCTGTCATACCCATGTCATTACACACACTTGTGTCCTCATAAACCACATAAACACACACACACTTTCTCACACACACACACTCTCTCTCACACACACACTCTCTCACACACACACACTCTCTCACACACACACACTCTCTCACACACACACACACACACAGCTGCGTGTGTAATAAAAGCAGAGCGCTGAGGGAACATGGGAGTAAAGTTACAGTGGATGGAGGGATGGAGGAGAGGGAGAACGAGTTCATGAGCTGCTCAAATTCCCTCCTGATTTGTGGAGATTAAAAGTGCAGTGAGCGATGTCACTTCCTCTTCCCATTTAGGCTGGGCTGGATTAAGACTAATATCAAACATCTGGAAGCTCGCAGCGCCGCTAAAGGACACAGGGAGGGAAATTAGCCGGATTTATAGCATTAGAGCAGCGCTGCAGTTGTTATGAGAGAGAGCGCTGCAGGTTTAAGTTTCGTTTGTGTAGCGCTAGCGCTCGGGCCGCGGCGCTCTAATGTGCTCCAGGGTTAGGGTTCGAGTCTCCGAGGGCAGACGCTCTCTGACTCACACGACATTCCTAACGAGAAGCATCATTGAGCTCCGGCAGAGGAACGACACTCATCCTCATCTCAGAAATCAGCCGACGGCCAAAGCTGACCAGATCTGTGTTTGGTTTACGCTTCGATCGCTATCTGAGGCTGACACGGAACGACAGAGAGAGAGAGACTCACTCAAAACTGCTCTCGCTTTTTCTTTTCATTCTTCTCACACAACGTGAAATAGACAACAGTCACCGTTATTTACGTTATTTACTAATCACACTGCATCAGTGCACGAGAACAACACTTACTTTCTGAAAACCCTTCATCCTGGTATTTTTTTAAGGACTGGTTCTAAATCTTCCAGTCTTGGTTGTGAATCTTTAAACTGACAGCTAATTAAGCGAGACTAGCAGGAAGAGCAGTGTGACAGGTGGAGGTGAGCGAGAGGCCAGCAGTTATCCTCAGGCTGACAGACCTACCTCTGCTGCTGTTCTCCATCGTGTAGAGATAATCCATGTAGAACGCTCCGTAACGCTGCAGCCCTGCAGTCTCTGTGTACGTCTCCTGAAAACACAAGCAGAGCACATTTACACCAAACCACTGGACCTTGACCTTCAGCTCACCCTGGACCCGATGCTTCTACACAGAAATATCAGCATCTGCAGGACAGGATCAGAAGATCTACATCATGAGGCCAGAAGCCTTTATCTAGAGTGACACAGAGAAGCTGTTCTGCTGGAATGATAACAGAGCGATCATAGAGCTCTCCTGCTGCTCAAACAGTACAGCATCACACTAGGACAGCAAGCTCAGTGTTTGATCACGCACACACACACACACACACACACACACACACAGACCGTACCCGGTGCAGGTTTCCGTCCAGTATGAATTCTGCTCGGACTCCGTTGTTCTCCGGGCTGCGGTAGTCGAAGAGTGAGTTGGTCAGATACGTCATGCCCTTCACACTCAGTGTGTCTCCGCAGCGGAAGAACACGGCATCCTGGGACAGCAAACACACACTCAACATCACCATACAGCTCCAGTAAGTATGTGTGTGTGTGTGTTAGAGAGATAGTTTGCGTGTGTATATGTGTGTGTGTGTGTGTGTGTGTGGGGGAGAGAGTTTGAGCGTGTGAGAGTGTGTGTGGGGGGGGGGTAGTGTGTGTGTGTGTGTGTGTGTGTGTGTGTGTGTGTGTGTACAGTTATCTTTGTGAGGACAGTTTTGTCTTGGTTTTAGGGTTGATCACAAAGACAGATACACAGAGTTGTGTGAGCGTGTGTTACAATTACCTCCTCTCTTCTGTTCATGTTCTCTTCAAAATCACAAACTCCCATGATGCCCTTCAGACACACGGCTCGACAGCCCACGACTCCCACCTGACAGTCGAAGAAGGGCTCTCCCATCATCAGTGCCTGAACACAGGAGCAGACGTGAGTGGCGCAGGGAGTTCTGGGAGCTGGAGAGGACTGGAGTGTGTCTCACCTCCACCGTGATGCCCTCCTGCTCCACGCTCAGCACCTCGCGAGACTTCACCTTCTGTGGACTGTAGTAACTGTTCTCGGAGCAGCTCTCTGTCAGCTACACACACTCACAGAGAAACACTCATGAAAACAGGACACTGGGATGCCACGCATCGGTTGATCTCATGAATCCAGACTGAGACCATCTGAAGAAGTCTAGTAAATCTGCTGATGATGCTATTATATACTCATATCTCCACTCCCACACACTCCGCAGCTTCAGCGATCTTTAATGTTTTTAGAGGAACAGTATCAGATAATTAGTCTCTATCAACTTCACAGTGTTCTCACAGATTCTCAGCGGATGATGAATGGACAGATTAACAGGATTGAGGCTAAAAGTAGCTCATAACTCTCGTGTGTCTTTCCTAAAATTAGGACTTCTAAAATTTTGTCCCAAAGTATTTTACAAAGTGTTTTAGCACTAAAACCAGCTCCTAAATCTGTGACGCTTTAGCATTACTGAAGAATACTACTCACAAACTATTGTAAAACCGGTAATCTGCCCAAAAATATAAACATTTTAGAAATATTTGATAATAATGATCTTTTATTAAGGGTTAATTAGTGACACGTAGCCTGCTTTAACCTTATCTGAATGTAGCAACTAACAGTTTTATTTTATTCTATTTGATTATGGGAACATAATATTGCACTTGCATAACTGTTATGAATAAATCTCTGACAGAGATTATCAGCCAATCACTGTGAGCATTGTTAGTTAGCATACTGACATCACCCATAGCAACGAGGTTAGCCCCACCCCTTATTCTCTACTTCTCTCTGTTCCTTATTACAAGCTTGTCTCAGCAGCTTTGTGAATAACTCTTTGCTAAGGAGAACTCTTAGTGCTGAGATTAGGTAAGGTAAGGTAAATACGGGTTCAGAGGAAGTGATTTAACTCTGATAGGAAACAGAAAATAATGCTTTTATGGCCCTAACTGAACTTCCGGTAGACATCCCAATAGTATCGATATCAGCAGCGGAGTCCTAGAGTAGATGTTTTTTTTGATAAGCAGCGAAATATGTTTTCTGCGTAAATCAGACGGATTTAGGGTTAGGACAGATGCAAACTTCTTCTCCTCCAGCAGGAAGTGCTTTAAAGCAGAAAAACAAGGTTTCTGCAGCAGCTCTGAGCTTACAAACACTGCCTTACACGCAGGAGGAAACGAACATGACATTCACTAAAGACAGACTTCCTTCAGAAACACTCACGCCTCGGTGTGATTTTTAAACGTGCATCACGTGCTCATGTTTATTCAACGAGGCCTTCAGGAAAACCGGTCGCCACAAATAAATGAATGTTTTGGAAACACACCCCACAGCACAATAACCTGAGACCAACTTCATTACTCGCCCGCCTCACTAACCAGACCGCTAAACAAACACAGACCAGAAGTTAACTGAGGTCCAGGCGCTGATGAAACGTCTCTGTGACTGGTTCTGTATACTTTCTAATCTGTCTCTTAATCTTACTGCTTGCTTTTCCCGCTCACCTTAAAAGTGACGGAGGCTTTGGTGCAGTAGAAGCCGACAGACAAGACAGGGTCCCTGGGAGAGCTCTGCGGGGGCCGGGCGGCTCCAGGCTCCGTGGTGTCCGTGTAGAAGCCCTCGCCCTCGCCCTCACCCTCCTCCTCCTCTCCGGTGCTCACGATGGCCGGAACGAAGGACCAGGCCCACGACATCCAGCCTTGATCTTCATCTTCGCCCGGGAAGTACTGTCCTGTCAGAGCCGGATCGGCATCCATCAGACCTGAGATGAGATGAGCTGCTGTCAGCGCGCTGGAATGTGTGTGATCTTCCCACAGACACTGACACGCTTTAATTAAATCTCTCACAAGCTCTGAGACATGACAGTCTCCACAGAGAGAGAGAGCGAAGGAGTGCAGGGATTCAGAAACTCACCGGAGACGCTGTCTCGGAGCGAGCCGCTCTCCTCCTTCTCTGAGTCTCGATGGACGCCCATCTCTCCGTAATACAGAGCCATGCCCAGCTCCATCAGCCGGATGAACATGGGCAGCTGCTGGTCCGTCAGAGACAGCTTCAGACTCTCCACCATCGTGTGAACCTTCACACACACACACACACACACCGTGAGCACGAGGAGAAGCTGAACCTCTCCCTGATTCACCAGAAGCTCACTTACTTTAATGACGGCGGGGATTTTGGCGTTGATATTGTCGTAGGTGAAATGAAGACGAGTTCTGAAAGAACATTTGTAGAGCAGCGGATCCTGATAAAACTCTATCTTCCCGCTCGCATTGCGCTTATCCAAACACACGGTGCAGTCGGAAAAATTGATGACCTTCCTCAGGACCAGCTCAGGAGCTACAGAGAGAGAGAGAACAGCAGCACACTCTAAAGAAGCACTTCAAGGGTTCAAAGGTCAACGTGTGTGTGACCTTCCCCTCTCTGACCCTTCAGAGGAGTTTTGGAATACTTATAAAGCAGAACTATAAATAAATTCGTCTCTAAGCAAAAACACTTCCACCCCCTAAAGCTCTTACACCCCAAACTGACCAGCACTGACCCCACACTGCTTCACTAACTCACCCACGATGTCCATGAAGGCTCTGTCCCACAGGTCGTCCACTGTGTAGCACTCCGCAGACGTGATGTTGACCGACAGCACGATGTCATCTTCCACATACTTCAGAATCAGATTATTGACCACGATATTGACGTTATTCACCACTCGCCGGATCAGACTCTGCACGTACCCTACACACACACACACACACACACTGAAAACCATTTATATTACACACAACCAAAGAGGTCCATCTGAGTCTGACACAGAGACAGAGCGTGTTTGGGGGGGTTGCTAATAGGGCTGCCCCCAAATAGTCGAGAATAGTGAGTCGATATGAAGAGGGCTCGGTCGAATACCTTTTCATTAGTCGGTTAGTCGCAAAAAAAAAAATCACGTGAAATTACCCACGAAAGTCCAAAGTGTGGGATCATTACGATTGCGAAGTCGAAGCGCACAACGCCACATCATCGCTGCTATAATGTGGATGAGCCTAGAGACAAAAACCATGAAGAGAACGATGAACTAAAAATGTACTTGGCAGGAAAAACAAATGTTGATTCGGGACCATTGGCACGGTGGCAA
>JAUCNO010001113.1:2811876-2828823 GCA_032353835.1 Enteromius viviparus | reverse complement strand
ACTGTATGTGGTATTGCCCTACACTGACCCTACACCTAAACCTACCCCTTACAGGAAACTTGCTGCATTTTTAGATTAAAAAAAACACCATTTAATATGTTTTTAAGTCTTTTGAATTAAAGGGACACTGAAAATATCCTCATAAAGCACCTTCATATTGTAATACCTGTCATAGCCATGTCATTATACACATCTGTGTCCTCATAAACCACATAAACACTCACACTCACACACACACACACACACACACACACACACACACTCACAGAAACACTATGATAAGAGCTGTTTGTTGCGTTGGCATGTAAGGCGTTTATGACAGTATTTGATCTTAATAAACAGCTGATGACGTTACTCTCTGTGTGTGACACACATTACTCTTCAGTTACTCAACACTTTTCAAACTATTTATTTACAAAAACTAACTGTGGCAATTGAAATAGTTTACTTACAGTATGTAATCAAAATGGTCTTTATAATATTTTAAATGAACATGATGATTAAATTATAATGTGTGTGTGTTTATGTGTGTGTGTGTGTTGACTGATATGTTCACAGAATTCCATACTTTATAGCAATCATAACTCACAATTCTGAATTAATAATTCAATTATTAATAATTATAAGTTTATTTCACATAATTCTGAGAAAAATGTCTCTCAGTCTGTATGCTTGTGTGTGTTTATGTGTTGTAGTGTGTGAGAGAGAGAATGTGTGTGTTTGTGTGTGTTGTATTGTATGTGCTTGTGTGTGTAAGTGTCGCTCGCGCCCCTAGAGGGCTCGTGTGTTCTCTCTCTCTCCTTCAGTGTGTGTCGGTTCTTCGCTCGCTCGGTTCTCGATCCTCCGGGGTGTATGTGACTTCGGTGTACCGCTCATCATGTCCTCCGCGGGAGCTGCTTGCGGACCGGCACCGGGACCGAATCACGGCGGCTCTGTTCCCGGCGCCTCAAACCCGCGAAAGTTCAGCGAGAAGATCGCGCTGCACACGCAGAGACAGGCGGAGGAGACGGCGGCGTTCCAGGAGGTCATGATGGACCTCACCTCCACCCGGGTAACGAACACACACACGGGAACGGGTCTCCCGCGGGAAACCGTCAAATCCGTGTTTTCCTCTCGGCGCGCGCGAGTGGGTAGTAGCGCACTAGCTAACGGAAGCTAATGAAAATAACGCGGAGATCGTCAAAACGGAAACCTCGAGAGACTAAAAGACACTTGAATTACATGAAAAATGTTTTTAAAGGCATCTTGACATTAAACGACAGTAAAATCGCGTTTAATTCCTGCATAAGTTTGATCCGTTTCTCTGACAGGAAGCGGTTAGCAGCAGATTAGCATTAGCTCCTCACACTTCACTCATATAATATCAAACGACATTCTGCAGTTATTATCGCGTTAATCTCACTGTATCCGTCTCAGACATCACATGTGAAGGTAGTCGTGTCAGTCTGATGTGTTTTATGTGCTGTCAGTCTCTAAACTCTTACAGAAGGTACCGTGGTATTTTGTGGACTTGTACCATGGTAAGTGTGTGTGGATGCGGTGGCTGATGACTGATAACTAACTAATGTCAGAGCCGTTTAGTTGAGTTCATGTCAGTGGTTAGTCTGACCTGGGCTCAAAGCTTGACCCTAGCTAACAATACCAGTCCTGGTCACTTTCAATAACCTTGTCTTAATGAGCGACATTCAACTGACGTGTCAACAAAATGTGTGTATCAAAATAAACAAAAACAACAAACAATCAAAATAATCGTATACTCACACTTAAATGTTTTCATAAAAACATGTTTTCCTATCATTAAATTAATATTTGTGTCAAGATGAAAACGGGTTTCAAGCATCAGAACGATGTGTAACAGCTTTATACCCTTACATTAGAAAGTGTCCTCTTTAATTAAATAGTTTTCTGCTCATGAAATAAATATACATTTTAACTGTAATTTGCAGAAAACAGCAACTAAAATGTGACAGGTGTATTTAACACAAAATCAGTTTATGACATAATAAAAGACATTTAAAAATGAGCATTTTTAGACTTTGCCACGATCCCTGTTTGTCTGTTTGTCAGCAATCATTTTGTACTTATTTAAAATCCAATTAAATTCAGTATCCTTACTTTGTTTAGTGACGGCGGATCAATGTTTCAACATTTAAATATTTGATTCTCCCAAAACGTATTTTAAACCTTAAAAGTAAACGTTTAATGTGCTTTCTATGTATATAACATTACTTTTGTAAAATTTATTTTGATGCAGATAAATATTAAATGTCTTTGACCCATTTAAAGATGTATTTTGATTTGGTTATTTTATTTATTTTAATGTAACATTTATTTTGATCTTTATTAGAAAAGTATCCAAATAAACCCTAACACTATAAAGTATACAATGCAAAATCAAAATGAAAAGGGAAATGTTTTATCTTTTATCTTCCTTTTTAAATGTAAGTTATTCATTGTTACATTTTGCTTCAGTTTTTAATGTAATACGTTTCAGTCAGTGTTTATCTTTATTGCTTTAATTTTCCATGTAATTGTGATGATTGTTGGTGATTAAGTGAATCTGAATGGATCATAACTACACCGCGAGGCAGTCCGTCGGTTTGATTTGATGAATTATGGGTAAAGAGGCTGGTGTATTGATCTAATGCTGTGTCATTCTCCACAGCTGCTCCTCTCAGTAATAATGTCATGATCTGGTGTGTGTGTGTGTGTGTGTATCATCTCGTGTTTATGTGCGGGTCTCTAGCAGAGTGTAACGCGTGTGGTTTGACCTCTGACCCTGAAACACACTCTCAGTATGTGATTGAGAGCTCTTCCAGCTTGGACAGAAATCTTTTTTCCTGTGTGTATTCATGGAGAAACCCTCTCTCAGTGGTTAGTGTAGATTAAACCAGGGTTAAACAGATGTTAACTCAGATTTAAACCCAGCGTCAGATGCCACACGTCACAAATCATTAGTGCAGGGATTATTTTTAGACAATTCTTACATTAAAAGATTTGAATGTGATATTTCAATAATAGAACGGCACATTCCTGTGTTCATGCTTATCTGATGACCTCTCCATAAAATATCTTTTAATAAAATCTTTTTTAATTAGAATATTTCACATTTTTAAGATTTATGTAAATGTATGATTAAATGATTTTGTATTAAGTGTTTTATTTTGAGTTATTTTAAAATTATTTTAGTGTGACATTTTATGTAATATTTAATACGTTTTAGTAATAGTTTGTAATTTTGCTGATGATATAAATTCGTTTTATTTCATTTTGGAATATGTGCAAAATATAGATTTGTTTTTTAAAATTGTATTTAATTGTAACATTTTTATTTAATAATTTTTAGCGAGTGTTTTATTGATTTGCTGTTGTTGTAAAATTAATAAAAAATAATAATAATAATAATAAAAAATTAATGTTTATTAATAAAAAAAATGTTTTTTTAAATGTATTTATTTCAATGTTTCAGATTTTTGATGGTTTATTTGAATTCCATATTTTTATGATTTACAAACTTGTTATTATTTAATTTTAAATGTTTATTTTTCACTTGATCTCTTATTTTAATGGTTACTCGTCTTGTGTTTCAGATTCAGGCACAGAAGGTCCGTTTGGCCAGATCTCAGGGCCCGTATTATGGGGGATCTCTGCCCAACGTCAACCAGATCGGCAGGACTGCCTCGGACCTGCAGGTGTGTGTGTGTGTGTGTGTGTGTGTTATTTAGGGCCCTATGATTTCCGCAATGCTGAAAATGTAGATGGAAGAGTGGAAACCAGCCATAAAAACAGAATTTAATGTGTAAATTCGTTTGGATGAATTAATTAAAAGTAGGTCATTAACCTTAATTCAAATTGCGATATGGACTAGTATATGTAAATATTAAGCAGTATAAATCCTGCATGTTTTTCATCAAGGCTGGACAAAATTCAGAACTTCTAAATGATGTTATTCTGTTCCCATGTTAGTTATTCCAGTTCTTAAACCTATTAATACTTTCCTCTTAAAAACGTAACTCTGTGTGTGTAGCCGGGGATAAGTGGATGTGAGAGTTTATAGTTTTACACGCAGCACCGCTCATCAGTGGCAGTTCCACCACAGTGGACCAATCAGAAGACCCTGGAGGCGGAGCAAACATTACAAGCTTTGTTTTACTGCAGCAGGTCGAGTGTGTGTCTGTAAGAGAGTATGTGTGTCATTGGATGCACTGAAAGCAGCTCACGTAAAGCCGTGTGTGTGTGTGTGTGTCAGGGCTCGTTCCACTCTCCGCTGGACTCCAGTCGCTCCACTCGGCATCATGGTCTGGTGGAGCGTGTTCACAGAGACCGGCGCTTCATCTCTCCCAGCAGACCCTACAGGAGACAAGTATCCTTCCCATCAGTCTCTCCTGCAGGTGTGTGTGTGTGTGTGTGTGTCTGGAGTTATCATGCTGTTGATGTCACTGTCCTTGACCTCTGACCTCAGGCTGACAACTCTCACAGCAGCTCAGTGTATCTGTCCCCGCCCCCTGACCCCAGCTGGAGAAGGTAACGTGCTCGTGGCTTACTTTAATGTAAAATAAGACTGTTATTTCACCACTAGAGGATAAAAAAAAAAAATATATATATAGGATGAACACAGATGAACAGTTATAATGTGTAAAGTCAAATTATATAAAAGATAAGTGTTTATAAAATTATATTTCAGTGAAAAAAAACATCATATCTATATATATATATATATATAAATAAATTTTATAGCTTAGGATTTTACAGTAAATTAGTATGTTTTTGTATATTTGATGAGACAACTTTGCATCATATTAAAACACTAATGAATACTGTTTATTTAAGCAAATATATATAAAAAAGGTAATAAAAATGATTGAATGGCTAGCACCTGTTAAAACTGACACCAAAAAATACATTTGTTTTTTGTGAATTATTCAATTTTTAAGCCTGACATGTGAAATCTATTTTCCCTCAGAATGGAATAATTTATTAAACCTAAACCTTAAAATACAGAATATAAATTTATTTTTTAAAAATGTGGAAAAAAAAGTTTTGCGTTTAATGTTTGGTATAATATACTCGCCCCATCATGCTTTTATGGCTTTGAGACCGTAAGAATATGGATCTCGGCTTTATTCAGAGTGTGTGTGTGTGACAGACTCTCTCCTGCATCATCTGCTCTTCCTCACTCTCTGGTGTGTGTTTGAGGACTCTTATTCTGGACATCCTCTCTTTGCTTCTGTTCCTGGTCTCTTTGCTTTGATTCTGATCTTCTGGAGCGATCCTTGTGTTCTGATGGAGCAGATTTCAGCAGACACTGATGACAATGATCACACACACACACACACACACACACACACACACACACACACACACTCTTCCTGCTCTGAATCTGTCCTCCGCTCCTCTGGTTCTTTGGCAAAGCGGCTTGTCTCTTGACTTTGTCTTCTGGGCTTCTGGAAGTAACAGAGGTTTCTCTGTCGCTCATGAAGGAACTGGAACGGTAACTTTGTGATGGACAAGAGCCAGATATTCCAGCAGCTGCCGACCACAGCACTCAACAGGTGACCAGAAAACACTTCTTCTGGAGCATCCTTCTGCTGATGACCTCTGAACACCTTGTTTTTGTTTCTAGAAAATGTTTTAATTATTTATTTTAAATGCACGTTTTAATGATTTACCTAATTTGTGCTAAGTGCTTTATTTTGCGTGTTGTTTATTTTTACTTATTGTTAAATTATTTATTCATTAATTTTCTAACATTGGATTTTTCTTAGTGTTTTATTTTGATGTTAGGCTATTAATCTTTAATTTATTAACCTGATTTATTTTAGTGCCTTTTTATTTTGATGTTATTTTATTCATTTATTTTAATTGTAATAATTTAATAATTTAGTACACTTTTAGTATGTGTATTTTCTTATTTTATTGTGCTTTATTTGGTATGTTATTTATTTATTTAGTAAGCGTTATTTAATTTTAAGTTACTAATTTAGGTTTTTCATCTTTTTTCAACTTTTTTGATAAATTTATTATAATTGTATGTTTTATGATTTCATGATTTATTGACTATCTTCATCAGATCTCAAAGCCCAGTTTGGGACAGATGATGTGTCTCTCTCTGGGTCAGAAAGCACTAGATTGAAGGGTTCTAAGGGTCTGATGTGGATGGTCTGTAGTAAATCACACGTCTCTGAGTGTGTGTGTGTGTGCGTGTGTGTGCAGGACTAACTCGGACTCGGCGCTGCACACCAGTGTGATGAATCCTCCGGCTGGAGACCCGTTCATTGCAGGACTCTCGGCGCGGGGCCGACCGGCTGGTCAGTGACGCTCACGTGTGTGTGTGTGATGTGTGTTTGAGTCTCTGCTGACGAGCCTCTGTTCCTCCTGCAGTCTTCTCCTACCCTGCTCCTCCCATCGAGGAGAATGGCCCTGACGAACAACGCCTCCTCAAACACTGGGACACCAGAAAGGTGTGTTTACCTAACGATTACCTAACCTCAGGAGTCTGAGGTTTTTTCCCCCGCCTCTGACATTTGAGTGACAAACTTATTAGCCAATCAAAATGGTCGATTCTCGCGTTGGCCAATTAGAAAGGGCAATAGAAACAAGGTTGTATGCAGTGCACCGACTTTTCTGACCCTCTTGGTGACATTTTTCCAAAAAAGCGGCTATAGACAAATCTAGCGACTTCTTGGACAAACCTCAGCGAGTCTCTGGTACTGCCGCGCGAGCTCTTGTGTTCGAGCTCTCAGCGCGCACACACCTCTCTCTGCGTCTGTTCTGTTCAGCGAGCGACTGAGCGGAGCAGAGCTTTCGGTTAAAACATTATTCATAATTTTAGGTTTTATGCATTTTAAAGTATCGAATGCAAAAATCGAAAATTGCATCGCAATCGCAATATTTATCAGAAAAAACTAAATTAGGTTTTTTCTTAAAATCGTGCAGCCCTAGCGAGATTAAACAATCAGTGGAAGGTCCCTGGCAGGGTTGATGTCCTGGTGAAACTCAGTGTATAGATTAGTGTGTTTCTTCTCTTCTCTTCAGCTGGAGCTGCTCTCTTCACGACCAAAGTCCTGTGAGGTGCCTGGAATCACGTGAGTGCTAGCGGCCAATCATACGCCTACTCACACCATCAGTCAATCATTCACACCGCTCTTCCTGTGTGTGTGTGTGTGCTGCTATCTATTACTCAGACTGAACTCAGCACTGCTGATGAAACAGAAAGACCAAAAGCAATCACTTATTAAACTGTTAAGCTGTTATATATTAGTTATTTTAATTAATTATGTATAATTATTCAATTATCTTTTGTGCATAAGGTAAAACATTAAATATGATTGTGTATATATAAATATCATAAATAAGTATATAAGTGTGTATAGTATATATTTGTATAACTGTTATATAAAATGCATAACAATTTTAAATGTGGTTTTAATGTCCGTTATTATCATTGTAATGATTTTCCAGTTCACAGTCTTATTTACCGCACGTTTAGAAGTTTCAGTGCATCTCTGCTCAGCACTAATTCACTGTGATAAATCACTCACACACACTCTCACACACACACACTTGGTTAAAGTGGTCTGTTGGCTGGCTGTATTTGTTGGCCAAAGGGGTTTTTATTCTGGTTTTCAGCTGCATCTGTTCCGTCTGTGTGTGTGTTTGTCTGTGTTTCTCTCTTAATCTTATCAATAAGTATTATACATATTTTTTAAATTCAATCTAATGAATTCTAGGTTTGTGTGTGTAAGGATGAGAAAACAAGCAGAGTCTGTCTGATTCTGTTGCATGCAGCACCACCTGCTGTTCAGAACGAAGCTCAGAATCCTCTCCAAAAAGAATCACCGCGCATTCAGAGAATTCAGTTTATTTTTTATTCTTGTTTTCAGTATCTGACCTGTTCCTCTTGTGTTTGTGTTCAGTGTGTTTCCATCTCCGGACCAGCAGGGCGGTGCTCCTCACGGCCCCATGGTGCTCAATACAGGCGGCTCTCTGCCGGATCTGTCCAGCCTGCACTTCCCATCTCCACTGCCCACCCCGCTGGACCCGGACGAACCGGGATACCCATCTCTGAGCAGCGGGAGCACGGGGAACCTGACCTGTACCCTGACCCAGCTGGGCATCCACAGCTCCAGCGCCTTCCACTCCAGCGGTGCGCTCAACACACACCACTCCGGCTCCTCTCACACACTCATTCTCTATACACACCGCTTCGGCTCCTGTGTGTATTATAAATATGTAAATTTGACTTAATTTAAGAAAACTTTTAAACTGGAGAATTGTGCCACTGATCAATCACAATCCAGCGAGTCATATCACATGATCTGAGGTGGTGTGGTGATAAAGAGGAGACAGTTTACTAACTTTTCTTGTGATATGTTTGTGCTTTTCTGCAGGTCTGCTGCCGTCTCTGCAGAGCACATCCAGTAACCCCTCCCTCCAGTCGTCACTTAGCAACCCCAACATCCAATCGTCTCTCAGTGCTCACTCGTTCCCCAACTCGCTGAGCTCAACCTCCCTGCACTCATCACTGAGCAACCCCTCCCTGCAGTCGTCGTTAAGCTCCTCCCCCTCGCTGAGGTCATCGCTCAGCAGCCAGTCGCTGCAGTCGTCGCTCAGTAACTCCTCCCTCAGTGGCTCCTTCCCTGCTCTGCAGCCGCAGACGAGCTCCTCCCCCCACAGACGAGCGCAGCTGACCCCGGTGACCCTGCCTGCAGACAGCCGCAGACACCACCCCAAACAATTCTCGCCCACCTCCTCCACCCTCAGCTCCATCACACAGGTACATGCAAACACACCTCCACCCTCAGCTCCTTCAATCAATCAATCACTTTTATCAATACAGATTGTAGCAAAGCACTGAACATTATCAAATAGAACAACAGAGTAATGGTAATGTATTATGACGAGAATTAAACTTTATTTATCAAATGCAGAGACGGTCTCTGTAGTCAAGACGACGGTAATCACTAGAGATGGAACTGGAACACTCCTCTTTTTTTGAAAATAAGCTAATTTTCCAACTCCTTTTTGGAAATGTTACTGTTTTTGAATCCATTCAGCTGTTAGCGTAGCTTAGCATAGATCATTGAATCTGATTAGACCGTTAGCATGGCACTAAAATGACCAAAGAGTTTAGATATTTTTCCTCTTTAAAGCTTGGCTCTTCTGTTCTTACATCGTGTACTAAGACCAGCGGAAAATGAAAGTATATGAGGAAGTACACTCTCATTCTGGCGTAATAATGGCTGAAAATAGTCCCCAGTGATTTCAGACGCGGTGTAATATCACTGCACTGATGGCACCCATGATTATTACTCTGGGATGAGAGTATAGTTTCTTTCACAAGAGTAAAAATCTAGAATCCAATGGTCTAAAGTCCGCCCGGAGACCGACTGATCGCATTAGAAACTGTTTAACGGAAAATGAGCCTATTTTCAAAAACCAAAGTGTCTTGTTCCTTCTACGTTCTGAGAGTGTTTTTAGGCTGAATGTTAGACGTGTGTTTTCTTGGTTATAGTGAACGTTCATGGAATGTAACGAGACGTTTGTAAGCGTTACAGTAACACTACTGAGTCACAGCATTTCAAAACATATCCAAAGAAAAGGAAATCTGATCCATAAATGATGTTTTGAGGGCATTATTAAAGACCAGATCACGGTGAATGAAAACTGCTGCATGTTGCTCTGGACATGCGTTTAAACCAGCATTTCTTCTGCTGTGTGCAGTTTTAGTTTTAGAAACGCATTTATACATTTTATCACACAAGAATCTTAATTGACGTATTAGACGTGTTCTACAGGACTGATCTAAACCCAGGCAGTGCGTCCAAACTTTTGACTCTAAATATTTAGTGTATAATCTTAAATCACTCTCTGATACACGAGGGCTTGATCCTTTACGCTTTTACTGCATTCATAGTGAAGACGAGCAGAGAATAGTGATCGGTTCATTTCACAGACTGAGATGCCGGCTGCACACTTGTGGAAGATTAATTTCTGTAATACGAGGTGACGTGTGTGTGATGTTTATCCCTGCACAAGCTCATCTGTCTGATTTAAAACAATTTCCGCAAATTCTGAATACATTTCAATCCATGGCGTTAATGAACTGAAAGCCTTACTTGACCAGAAATCAGATCATCTGAGATCAGGAGTGTGTTTCTTCATCAGATCTGGAGAAACCTCTCAGCAGTGGAAGTGAATGGGTGCCGTCAGAATAAGAGTCTGATAAAAACATCAGAATAATCCACAGCCCTCCAGTCCATCAGCTAACATCTACAACATGAATCCAGCATTAAGATGACTCAAATATGAGTCTATAATAACTTCCTGCGGTGAAGAAGCCGCATCATAATGTTTAGATCTGAGCAGATCTCTCCTGATTCAGAGCAGAGCAGGTCTTCACTGGAGGAAAGGTTATGATGGGGTGTGATGAGCTGATGGACAGGAGTGTTGTGTGTGATTGTGCTGTTTCTCTCAGCTCTGGTCCTGACGGCACCCATCCACGGCTGTGCTGCAGCGCTGTGTGTTGTGCAGGTGATCGAAGCAGACACACGTCACGCTGTGATCTGTAGGAGCCGCCAGCCTCTGCTCCTCTCGAGGCTCTTTCACTCTGGACTGACTCTTCTTGTCTCCTGAAGGGGTGAGACACCCTTCTGAAGGACTCACAGGAGGCAGGACCCCCGTCTGCCCCGCCCACCACCGCGTGGCCCTGCCCCCATCACCGAGGTGAGCTGAGATGTCTGTCAATCAATCACACTGTAACTGAGAACCTCAGGCTGCTGCAGACAATTATTAACTTAAAAATATTTGTTATGCTTAATTTATAATCATATTTACAACATTCATTACAAGCCGTGGTAAACAAAATACTATCACAGTTATACAAGTTACACTAGTTTTGTTTAAGTCTACTTTATGATTTTTTTATTTTAATTTTTTATGTATATGATTATATTAGACCTACGTGAGAGATACTGAACTGATCATGTTATAGTTTTGTAATTGTAAATAGCGATACAGTTTTTATGGTTATTGTTTTTTAGCTGGAAAGGACATTTTCTAGGCAGCTCGCGGATTCATTTATTTATTGAAATGTTTGAATTTTATAGATTGATTTTAGTAAAACCAAATCTTGCCCTGGAATCGAAAATAAAACCACAAGAAACACTAGCTGCTCTATTGTTTTAATTTCTTACACACTTAACAAACCCCACCAGTCCTCTAACGCTAGCGTTTTCTATCCTATTTCTGTTTCCTGCATGTATGCCGTGTTAAGCTAAGACTGGTTACAGCACTTAGCACTGTTTTTGTTGATCGTCTTGGATAAGAGGAACAATAAATGAATTTGTAAATGAGTTTAGGTGTTTTTATATGCAGTTATTTCAGTTAACCTTCACATCTTTTAAAGTGTTGATATCCCTAAGAACACATGCCTTTACAGAAAGTATTGCGAGGTAAAAGCATCCCAGTATCTTCAGATTCCTGGAGTATACTGGTGGTTAGTTATTCATGTTGCAAGGCATCACATATAAAGGCTGTTTATTGTCCTGCAGTAGTGTTTGAGAAGCATCCCAGGATGCACCTCACTCTTTAGGTCCCTACTCATCTGCATTGTGTATTTATTTATTGATGCATTTAATTCTGCAAGAATAAGAGTTTACAATATAGTAAGAGGCACACTGAACATGTGAGCTTCCTCAGATGATTGTGCCACGATCTGAAGAGAAAGAGCTCCAGATATCTGCAGGTGAGAAGAGCACTGTGTGTGTGTGGAGATGTTCTGTTCTAACACTGGATTTGACATTGTGCTGTTCTCGTGTGTGTGTGTGTGTGTGTGTGTGTGTGTGTGTGTGTGTGAGCAGTGAGTCATTGACTGCTTGTCTTCAGAGGAAGGACTGGAGCTGCAGGACTGCGCAGACGTGGAGCCTGTAAGTAACACTCCCTCACACGCTTCTCTGATGCTGTGTGTCCTTCGTTTCACTGCATTAAAGGACGCTCGTCTTCGCAAATCTGCCTCGTGTTTTTCATTGTTGACATCAACTGTGGCTGATAAATGCTTTTATATATATGTATTTTATTAATGCACTAATTATTGTATTAGTGCGGTCAAACAATCCTGTTTACATGATGTGTGTATATTCTGTCTTCAGAGGCACGTATGCGGATATACTTAAGAAAAGTTAATTTATATATATATAAAATGTTTATTTGATAAATTATGAATGTAAATATTGTCAAAATATATACTGTATGTCTTTATATATACACATCATTCAAATAAATGTATTTAGATATAAACAGATAATAATGCTTTACTGAATGTTGCTGAAGATCTCTTTTTAATGTAGATGAAACATTTTCAGACAAAATGGTCCACATAAAACAAAATAAATAACATTGAGGCAAATGTGTGTAAAATAAAAGAATGCTAGTTGAAAGAATATAAGCCAGCAGTGTGTGTGTGTTGCTTCAGTCGTCCCACAGCGGTGTCTCGATGTGTTCAGGGATCTTCTCTACAGCCGTCTGTACACAACACAAGAGCTCTGTTACTGAAGGAAGTGTGACTTATCAAGCTGCTGTACTGTGCTGCCGTTACCTTGGTGACCTCCATAGCAACACCCTCCGGCAGATTACGCTGAACATACTCCAGATACACCCGGGCGCTCGAGCCTGTTACCCTGGCAACCTAAGAGTAACCATCCAAATACTTAATACATTTATATCATTCTAAAATAGTGAGATAGTTACATCAAATATAAAAATAAATGTTCATGCATGGTGCAGTCTCACCTCGATGCACCTGTAGTGCGTTCTCATCTCATACTGAACTCTGTGCTTCTTGAAGATGTGAACAGACTTGAGCAGCGTGAACCTGTCGATGTGTCTGTGTGGAGTCGATCTGTGAAAACAGCACAGGTCAACCCTTCCAGTACGAGGGACATATTAATGTCGTTTCCGTTACTATCTGAGAATCAGAGGGTGTTGCATGTTTTATTGCTGCAAGGTTGAGTAGTGGTGATTAATTTTGTGTTACATTTGTAACAGCTTCTTATCACTGAATTATAAGCACAGTAAACTAAACACTGTATGAATACTGAACAGACGTCAGAAGCGGATTTAAAAACGGAAAGTATTTAAAATAAAAACTCAGCTATTCAAACACTTGCAGTTTTATATCAGGTAATGACAAACTGGACACTTGTGCTCTTCATCCTCACACTAGGGCCTGTGTGTGTGTGTGTGTGTGTGTGTGTGAGGGGGTTCTGTCATCTTCTCACACTCTCTCCAGGTTCAGGCCGAGCTCCTGAGCTGCTAGAGCTGCAAACATCTCGAAGCTGTCCAGCACTGCCCGGTCATGACCTTTGACCTGCAACGACAGCCTCTTATAGAGCACATCCGGCTCCTGTGACCTCTGACCCTCGCTCAAAGCCTGTGACCAGCAGCGGACCGCAGGAGTCTGTAACACACACACAAACACGAGATCCTGAAGAACCCAGATAAACTAGTTCTATCACAGAGGCAGGGCTCGTCCTGCAGAGTTTAGCTCCAGCTCTAATCAAACACACCTGAAGCAGCTGGGCTAGATCTACCTGAAGCTCCAGACAGGTGTGTGCAGCGGAGCTCTGCCCCCAGGATCATGTCTGATGACCCCTGCCTCAAGGATTTCTTTTTCTTCACTTGATTCAACAACAAAACAAGACACTTCTCCAGAATAATAACTCTCTTAAAGTCATGAGTGTCATCCTTCTAGAATACATTCTGTCTAAACACATAAATCTTCACATTTAGGAGACACCAGGAGCACAGGTCTTCTGATAAGTTCATGTACGATCATAACAGAAACATCTCAAACTTCTCTCAAGCATATATGCCTTTAAAAGCTTTTAAACTAACTTCCTTCGCTTTTGATGCAGCTTCTTAAAAGCTGAGGTTCATCCTTCGAGGAAGACAGGAATACGGATTTTTTCTGAAGAGGAAGTAGTTCCGGAGGTTAGTCAGAGACTCTCCGTTCACCGGAACCTATTGCATTATTCTGAGATGAGAACATACTGTTTTTTGTCAAATAAATTAGATTTAGTACCGAGAGTACGTGTCCGTGAAAGACCTTTGACAGAACGCGAACGCTCCTGAAGCTCGTCGTGAAGGCCGCCATGTTTTCTGCCGGGCGGAAGCGGAACTGACGTCAGAGGACAACTTGGACGAGGGAGGGAAACTACGCCTCTAGTGGAATTAATCTGATTTTGGTGAGGTCCTATATTTCTGTAAGAATGAAGTTCAAATGTTATGAGCTCAAAGCGAAGGAAGTCTGTTTTAAAGCTCTTAAAGGAATATATCCTTAAGATGTTCCTTTGATGTTTGCGGAACAGGTTTTTATGATTGTAAATTATCCTGTGTCTGTGCGAAGATTTCCTAAAGATTTAACTGTTTTAACAAAGCAAGGTGTGTTATTCAGTGTATTCTAACTTTTGCATGAAAATCCTTCCAAATATCGGCATATTCCACAAAGAATTATGTGAAATAAAAAACAACGCCTTAAATCAGTAATTACCCTTTAAGAAATAAATTAAAGTTCATTAAAATAAATACATAAATAAAAAATATATATCTGGATATTTTTATGAGATTTAATTTATCCACTTTTGTTTAAAATTAAAATACTGAGCGGAAAACAAATAATAACAAACACATAATTATGAGGTAACAGAAAGTGAAAATGTGACATAAAAAGACTGATAAAAAGCTATCATGATTTAGTTTTTTAATCTTATTACGAACTTTTTTATCTTCTTACAATTTCGAATTATTATTTCCGAGTTTTATCATTTTTATGACTTTCCAAAGCATCATTTTATTTATTTGCTTGTTCTTTTTAGTGCATTCCGTGTTGTGATTTATATTGTTAGGTAAAGTATAAATGCTCACATTATTTTATTGTAATTGTACAGTTTTAAAGTATAATGCACACTAAGACGAAAAAACACTTAACGGTTCCCATATCTTTTATCCATAATTATTAAAAATGTATTACACTGGTTTTATTTCATGATGATGTTTTATTCTGTTTTTAGTGTGAGCCGTGCTCTGCGCATGCTCAGTAGATGATCTGTATCTGTGCGATCATATGGTGGTCACGTGACCCCGCAGCGGCCCAGACAGCATCAGGAGCAGAGACAGCAGCGCTAAAAACACACTCCTCTGACACACTCTCACACACAGGTAACGGTCCGCACCGGCTCGCTCGGGCTTGGGGATCATCCACGGACCGGTTCCGTGCTTCTAGCACGTTCTGTTCTGGCGTTTTAACGCGGGAGAGCAGCGAGGAGCGCGGGAAGTGAGTGTAGCAGCGGAGCTAACAAAAGCCTCAGTCTCTCAGACGAAGCTAAGACGCTTTTTCTGAACAATACCACTTTTGAAAGAGGACTGTTTATTATACCGATGCTCTGGATAACTTCGATGTGAAGATTTTATCTAGCATTAACGTGTCTGTTCATCTGTAAACACATTCGAGTGCCAGGTTCTCGAGAATTCTAATTTTGTACACATTTGTTTCTCAAAACGCTGTTGTTATCGTCGGATCTGCCATAAAAACAGACCGAATGATAAATTGTGGGTATCCAGCGCGTAATATAACGCTTTGTTGTTTTTGCTTTAATTACACGTTACTAACGTTAGATATTTCGCCGAGCACTGGCTTTTTATCGGTCGTTTCGTGTTGTACCCCGGGGAAACACTGAGGTAAAACGGCAATTTAAAGCGCCATTTGTTCTAAAGTAATACTGTTTCCGGGAACGTTGCCTTAGAAACGAGGGTGTTTTTCATGTTTCACAGGATTCGACAGCATTTGTGTGTTCTCACGCTCGCCAGCACGTTCAGAATCATTAATTGTGTTTATATTCTGCCTTTGTCCTCTTAAAGGAATCCCCGACACTGATTGGCCGGCGGCTCCTCTGAAGCGATGACGTCACGGGAGGAGCGCAGGAGCAGCTGACGCGCAGGAGGATCCCGTGCGTGCGTCTGCTGCCATGTGCGCGCGCAGAGGAGCGTTCCGTCCGTCGTTGACGTCACCCCCCAAGAGCGATGACGTCATGAGGGGGCTACTTCGCGGAGGAGAAAGATTTCTGTGACTTCCGCCTCTTTCTACTCACCTCGTCCTCGTGAAAGGCACGTGACTTGATTTATGTGCCTCGTTGCTAGTTTTATGCAGTACTTTTGGGCCAGAAGTGTTCGTGAAGCAGCGTTCACTCTCACCCGGACCCCAAGGACCCGCCGGAGAGCCCGGTGACTCTGTGGATTTGTACGAGTGCGCTTGTAGAAGCAGGCATGTTCGCGGCGGTGGAGCTTGGGCCCGTACTCTGCAGCGACTCCAACATCCTGTGCCTGTCCTGGAAGGGCCGAGTGCCCCGCAGCGAGAAGGAGAAGCCTGTGTGCAGGCGGCGCTGCTATGAAGAGGGCTGGCTGGCCACGGGCAACGGCCGAGGGGTCGTGGGGGTCACCTTCACCTCCAGCCACTGCCGGAGAGACCGGCCCACGCCGCAGCGAATCAACTTCAACCTGAGGGGCCACAACAGTGAGGTGAGCACACGCCTGGGACCTCCATAAGTACTGATCACCGTGAGCTCTGCAGGCTTGATTTACTTCAGAACCATGCAGAAGACACTGCAGGGAATAATACACGTGACCCCGCAGCACTAAACCAGTCAGACGGGTCAGTTTGTTGAAATGGAGATTTATGGATTACCTGAAAGCTGAATATATATGCCCTCAGAGGGTGTGAAAAACATCTTAAATATTGAGAAAATTCTTTAAAGTGTCCAAATTAACTTCTTAGTGATGCATATTACTAGCTAAGGACATTTTGATATGTTTATGCCCGGTTTCACAAACAGGGCTTAGCTTAAGCCAGGACTAGGCATTAGTTAAATTAAGATATTTAAACAACTTTTACAA
>JAUCNO010001113.1:2794127-2804549 GCA_032353835.1 Enteromius viviparus | reverse complement strand
GATAAGTATGATTTGAACCATGCTAAGGCACTTCCACTAATGCCAACAGAGTTTTCTAGTCTATTCAGGAGTATGTTGAGGTCAATAGACTAAACATCTAATAGCACTAATAATGAGATACTGACACACACACACTCTCTTTCTCTCTATACTGCTTGTCTATCTGCAGTTTGTAATCGTGTGTGTGTGTGTGTGTTCAGGTCTTATCAGCCGCTATCCTGAGGAGGATCTGGAGTCGTTTCCTCTGCCGGACTCTGTGCCGGTCTTCTGTCTGCCGATGGGAGTGGCGGTGGAGAGCTGGCCGCTCAACACTAAATACCAGCTGCCCATCTTCTCCACCTTCGTCCTGACCAGCGCCTCCGGAGACAAGGTCCGTCCCTTAGCTTACTCGGACAAAACCAATAACTAACAATAGCACTTGTCTCAGATTCTGTACATGTTGACTGTCACCTGCTGCACTGAATGGATCAAATGTTACAAAGACATTTATAATGTTACGAGAGATTTCCAGCCAATTTCAAATAAATGCTGTACTTTTGAACTTTCTATTCAGTTGTGATTGAAACAAAATGCATCACAGTTTCCACAACAATATTGTGCAGCACAGCATTAATAATAATCAGAGTGTCTTGAGCAGTAAATGAGTATATTACAATGATTTCTGAAGATCTGAAGTAAAGATGCTGGAAATACACAGAAATAAATGAGTTTGACTGATATTCACGCAGAGAACTGCTGTTTTAAATAAGTGATCAGATGAGTGTGTCTCTCTCAGGTGTACGGCGCTGCGATCCAGTTCTATGAAGCGTATCCTCGCGAGTCTCTGTCGGAGCGTCAGTCGGTGCGTCTGGGTCTGCTGAGCGTCGTGGACCGGCGGCCCATCACCAACCGCAGCGTCCAGGTCAAGAAGAGCATCTGTGTCCTCTCACACTGGCCCTTCTTCAGCGTCTTCCAGAAGTTCCTCACCTTCATCTACAGATACTCCATCTCTGGACCGCATGTGCTGCCGCTGGAGAAGTGAGTCCCGCTCACACTCATCTGCTGGAGCTCGGTCATTCAGTGAAACACTACATGATTCCTGCAGCGACACTGACAGCGCTGATTTAGGGGAATTCCAGCTTTCTTCTCCTAGTTTGTACAGTTTGCGTCTAGCGAGTGTATATGTGGCGCTGGGCAGATGTTATTAGCTCTCTGTGGTCTCTCTGCAGGCACATCTCGAGCTTCATGCACAACGTGCCGTTCCCGTCCGCTCAGCGTCCTCGGATCCTGGTGCAGGTGAATGATCTCAGATGAGTCTCAGAGTGTCTCAGTTGAGCTGCTCGTCCCTCAGGTATGATGGGTGATGAAGCTCCATCATCCTCCTCCTCCTCTCTAGAGAAGAGCAGATCAGCTCAATCAGTAGACCAGCGCTTGATCAGACTGATCCGGGGGTGATTGACTGATTAGGGCTTAATCTGGTGCTGGGCGGGAAATCAGAGCATGAGGTGGAAGAGGAAATCAGCATCAAATGAACTGAGAACACTGTGTGTGTGTGTGTGTGTGTGTGTCTCTCTCTCTGGAGTGTTAACGGTGTGTGTGTGTGTGTCTCTCTCTCTCTCTCTGGAGTGTAAACAGTGTTTGTGTGTGTGTCTCTCTCTCTCTGGAGTGTTAACAGTGTGTGTGTGTGTGTTTATCTCTCTCTCTGAGTGTTAACGGTGTGTGTGTGTGTGTGTGTCCTCAGCTCTCTCCGTATGATAACCTGCTGCTCTGTCAGCCCGTCTCGTCTCCGCTGCCTCTCAGGTGAGTTCTTCAGCTGATGATCTGATTGGCTGCCGTGTCTGTGCTCTGTGTTCTGATTGGCCGATGCTCTGCTCTCAGCGGGGCCAGTTTCGTGAAGCTGCTGCAGAATCTGGGTCCGGAGAACGCGTGCTGTCTGCTGCTGGCCGTTCTGACCGAACACAAGCTGCTGCTGCACTCGCTGAGGCCCGATGTTCTGACGTCCGTCAGCGAGGCGCTCGTCTCTGTGAGTCCAGCACACACCACACTCCTCTCCAGACCGCTTCAAACCCTCAGTGATCCAGCTCCACTGTGACTCAGCAGATCAGTGCAGATTCTGGGCTAGATATCAAAACATTCTTAAATCAAATAAAAAAACCTTGGAAATAAAACGATACTTTTCACTCGTCTAGAAAATCCTTTTTTAAATATCTTGGCTGGAAACAAGACAAAAAATCGAAGTAAGAGAAGCGTGTTTTGTAGTGTAGAGATCATGCATCCCTGAGCATCAATGTTCGGTGGGACTTCCTGTCTCTGCGGGTCATGTGACGTTTGTTTCCTGTGTCAGATGTCGTTTCCTCTGCGCTGGCACTGTCCGTATATCCCTCTGTGTCCGCTGCGGATGGCAGACGTGTTGTGTGCTCCCATGCCCTTCATCGTGGGCGTCCACTCCAGCTACTTCGACCTCTACGACCCTCCGACGGACGTGGTGTGTGTGGACCTGGACACCAACACCATCTTTCAGTGAGTCTCGTACGACACACACACACACACACACACACACTCTTCTCTCATCACACACTTTCTGAAGCAGAAACGCACCAAATCTACAAAATCTTACACCAATTATCCTCCTCTTTCTTGTAAAAGTGTGTAAGCAGCTGCTGAACATCACAGAAATACATTATATCTTAACACAGATTCACACAGAAAACTGCTGCTTTACATTAGACATATATATATATTACTGTATTAGTGTATATGAGTATATACTGTATTAATACAGTAATTTTGATTTTCGTCTCCAGGTCTGAAGATAAGAAACCTCTGTCCTGGAGATCTTTGCCGAGGAAACATGGGAAGATCCTGCTGAACTCTCTGACCAACCTCCACAAGACTCTGGAGAAGAGTGAGTGAGCCTCTGAGCTCGAACACACACACACACACACACACATCAATAGAAGACGCTTATCCGAAGCGTTAATAGAGGACTAGACTAGACTAGAATAGAATGGAATAGGTAAGTGCTAGTATTAGTTGGTCAAGTGTTGACAAACACAGATGTGTCTTTTAGATGATTTTTGAAAATGTGCGAGTAGAGATCAGGTCGTTCCAGCAGCTGTGGACAGTCCTGGAGAAGGTCAGTGAGAGTGATTCAGGAACTCCACGAGGTGTGAGGAAGGGTCTTCTTAATCCGGGTGGAATGAGAAGTAGAGTGTCATCAGTACAGCAGTGATGGAAACGCCATGCTTCTGAAGGACAGATCCTAAAGATGACCTGTAGATGAAGAAAAGAAGCGGTCCGAGCACTGAACCTTGAGGAACCCCAGTAGAAAGAAGTTGGGATTTAGAAATCAACTACACATACACACACTGATGATGTCACTTCCTGTCCTCACGCGTCTCTCTCTGTGGGTCAGTCTATACGCCGGGTCAGGAGGAGGCCACGCTGGAGTTCCTGCTGACGGACTATGATCTGATCTACGGCCGTCAGAAGCAGCTGGAGCTGGAGATCCAGGAGGCCTTCCTGCGCTTCATGAGCTGCTTGCTGAGAGGATACCGCTCCTTCCTGCTGCCCATCACACAGGCTCCGTCTGACCGCACCACGGACTGCAGCTCGCTCTTCAACCTGCAGGGTGAGAACACACACACACACCAATGATTCTGAAAACTGAAACGCTATGAAACGCATCAGTTTTAGTGTGATCTGAAAGATGTGACGTGGTGTTCTCTGCAGGTTTCCTGAAGTCTCGAGATCGAGCGCAGCAGAAGTTTTACGTGCAGCTCACGAGGACGCAGATGTTCACGCAGTTCATCGAGGAGTGTTCGTTCGTCAGCGATCGTCACGGCTGCCTCGAGTTCTTCGACGAGTGTGTGCAGAAGGTCAGACGCTCACCTGCAGTCACCTGACCACAGCGGCCAATCAGATCGCTCCTGTAACACCTGTGTGTGTGTTTGCGCAGGTGGACGTGGAGAAGCCGGAGGATGTGCGTCTGATCGATCGAGACGAGTGTCACAGCGGTGAACACACAGTGTTTATCATGCCTCCGGAGGAACCGCAGGAAGCTGACGGCTCCGAGTGTCCTGCACACTACAGGTGATGATCGTCTATTAATAACACTCTCCACATCTGATAGTACTTCCTGTCTCAGCTGACGTCCTGCAAGCTTTTGGTTAACCAGTAGCAGTGATTTTTGTCTAGTTTCCAGCCTAAATATCCTTAAATTCTCAAATTAAGAAGAATTCTCTAGACAAGAAACATTTACTGTGTTGACCGCGTCTCAGATGTCAAAAACCCCGGTGTGCATGAGATGTAAGCAGAAGTGCAGAAATACACTCTCTGTAGAAGTGTCATGATTCACTAGAAACTCTGACTGTGCCTTCATCAGCTGGATTAATACTGTTCCATCAGATCACTTCCTCTTCAGCTTCTACCAGACTGACAGAGCGTTTAGTTCTTCAGTACTCAATGTTAACTAAACGCTTGTTTTGTGTTTGTGCGTCTCTCAGCTACGACACGTTCCCGGTCCTCTTGTCGGATCTCTTCGATCGGCCTCAGGATCAGCTCCGGACTCCTGCTAAAGGAAGTGCCCCAAGTAGCCCCGCCCCCCGCCGCACCAAACAGGTATGACCCTAAAGTCACAGGATCAAGGGGTCAGAGGGCAGCTGGCTGACGCTGTGTGTGTGTGTGTGTGTGCAGGAGATCAAGCTGGCGCAGAAAAAGGCACAGAAGTACTCGTCGGTGCCGGAGATGTGGTCTAAGTGTCTGCTGGGTCACTGTTACGGGCTCTGGTTCATCTGCTTACCCACATTCGTCAGAGCCGAGAGCACCAAAGTCCGAGCGCTGCACGCTGCCTACGAGGTGCTCAAACACATGGAGACACGCAAGGTGGTGCTGCCGGACGAGGTCAGAGACGCTCACACACACACACACACACACATTGATCTGTATAATGCTCTAGTATTATGATGTGTGTGTGTTGCAGGTGTGTTACCGTATCCTCATGCAGCTGTGTGGTCAGTATGGTCAGCCGGTTCTCGCGGTCAGAGTTCTGCTGGAGATGAAGCGGGCAGGAATTACGCCCAACACCATCACATACGGATACTACAATAAAGTGAAGTAGTTCATATTAATGAGCTCTCGCAGGGCTTCCCAAACTGAGCTCATGAGCTACAACATTAATAATTCATTACATTATAACTCACAAAAGCAATAAAAATAAGTAAATAACTCAGTAATATGTAATCATAAAAATATAAAATATCTGAATAATCAGAAAAGAAAAATGAGCAAAAACATTTACTGAAAATAATATAAAAATCTAAAATGAAAATGAATAAATATGAATAATTACTAAAATAAAAATATAAATTATTCATAAAACAATTCAAAAACACTGTTTACTCCATAGTTAAAAAATTATATTATAATAATTTAATAAAAAACAAAATATTTACTAAACTTAATTCAGTCATCAAAATGTCAAATCAAATAAATAATTTAAAACTTTAAAAAATGTGCAATTTAAGTAAATAATGTAACGTGAATGTTTTGTTAAATTATTGAAACTCTAAATCTGTTCTGGCTGATGAGAGAGAGTGGGAATCCCTGATACAGCGTACAAATAAAAGTCTTTACTCATGCGTTTGTGTTTTATTCTGCTGTCTGTAGGCGGTGCTTGAAAGCAAATGGCCATCCACCAATCAGGGAGGGCGTCTTCGCTGGGCGAAGCTGCGTAACGTGGTATTGGCCGTGGCTCAGTTCAGGCAACCAATCAGACAGCAGCAGAGGAGCGCATCATTCAGCACCCCTGCAGGTCAGAGAAGCCCCGCCCCCGGCGCGTGATTGACATCCGTCAGCAGCCTTCTCACATTCTGCTCCTGTTTTCAGTAGACCTTCTGACCAAGCCCCGCCCCCACTCGGCTCTGATTCGTCAGTCCAGCTGGAGCGGGTTGAGTGAGAGCTCGAGCCACGAATCACTGACGAGTCTGGCCAAGAGCAGCAGTCTGAGCAGCGTCCAGGCGTCAGGAAGCAGTGAGTGTCTGAGAAACAAGCCTCAGGTCTGGTCTTTCTGCTTCTGACGTCTTACTTCAGTCTCGGTCTGTTTCTCAGAACTGAAGCTGTCAAAGAAAGCAGCTGCGCAGACGGCCGCAGCCAGTGCAGACGCAGCCTCACGCAAGCCTCCGGCCGGCCGGCGAGAAACACTGGGTGCTCCAGCTCCTGTGCTCGTGCGCCGCAGCGACGTCTGCCTGTCCACCTTCTACAGAGACTGCGCAGAGAACGCAGACTCAGACTGCAGGTGTCAGCCGGAGAGGGACAGCAGGTAACGCTTCAACAACTATATGATTCAAATCAAATCAATTCTGATTTTTATTTGAACAGATTAATTTAATCAGAGAAATCATAAAAACAATATTTGTTGAAGAAGTGAAACTATATTAATGGTCAGTTTTTGCTGTGCTGTTTATCCACTGACGGAAGCAGCTGCTCTGCGTGAGTTACGGGCGGCAGGTTAACGCTCGTGCTTGTGTCGTTTCACTCACCCTGCAGGTCGGTGGAAGTGAGGGAGACTCTGAACAGGAAGTCTGTCGATGAAAACTACAACAACGTGTCGTCTCCGAGCCGCGGTCTGGCCGGGAAGCTGCAGCAGCTGCTGACGCCCACGAGGAACCGAACATCAGTGCGACGAGCCGCTAGCGTAGACGATCGACGGCCCGGAGCCAACGGACACTCAAGACGAACCTACGAGCAGAAACCATCCCGCAAGAGCCAGATGACCGAGAGTCTGCTGAAGGCCAAGGAGCGGCTGTACAACGCCACGTCTGAGGTGACCTCCCCTACAGCTGACCTCTGGCCCTCTCCGCCGCAGGGTCTACTAGCAAACTGTTATATGAGACCAATTCAAGACATGAGTGAAGAAAATGCATCGGCACGAGTTTATTTAGACAAAAGTTGTAGAGCTGAAAAACTACATTTGAATTCAAAAGCTATCAATTTTATTGAATTTTTAAAAGCTTTGAGTTTTCTCCTGAGGCCACAAGAGGGCGCATTGAGCTAAATATTACTAATGCAATGTTTCTACAAAACAATACTTCTCTTTGAAAAAAGCGCATGCCCCTGCTTTCACAAGGACTTGAGCCTAGTCCTAGACTAAACTTGCACTGACTGATCTTAACACATCAGTGCCTTGGTTCAGTCTGAAGATGCAGACCAGTAATGCTTTTGAAAGGCATGAGAAAGAGAGTTATTAAATGTCCTGATTGAATATGGTGTAGGCTAAACCGCTCTGTTTAAAATAATGTTTTTAAACCATATCAAATGAATCGATTTGCTTTAAACAATTGGCCGCATCATGTGTGTATGGATCGTTTAATACGAAGGACCACAAACCAATCACAAAGAGAACAGAGCAGAGAGATGAGGAGGAGTCTGGAGACATGATGACTTTCTAAACCTGTCTCTCTAGAGAATACCATAAATATGCATTAAAATGCAGTGTATCATCATCGCATCTTGTGATAAGGCAAGCTGTTTGATTAATGACAATAGTCCAGCTGGACTGACGAGCATCTCTGATACACACACAAGCCAGTGAATGAATTAGATTCTAGTAATAATAATAATATCTCTGTGTCTGTAGAGTTCTCTGTCTGTAGGGAGCGACATTGACATGACAGACATCCAGACGCTGGCGGTTCCTCTCAGGAAGTCGTGGGATTCTGCACAGGAAGGGGCGGGCATTGAGGTTTGTGACATCTTTGAGTGACGATAATTAAATATTGTAATTATTTTACAGTAGTGGTTTACAGTGACACAGTCTGTGTGGTGCACGGCTAGCTGTGATTAAATGATTTTAACACACAAGGACCTCCAGATGTAATGTGCTTTAAAATCAGTTAGAGCTCAGCTAGCCATGCACTATCACGCTTATACCACGGTCCTTCTCCAGTAATTACAAGCTGTTAATGATGAGTCAATATTGAAGGATATTCCTCCGTTCCAGACTCACAGAGGAAATAGTGCAGCAAGACCACATTTATATATCAACTATCGTTTATTTGACCTGTTGATCGATCGAGGGAGAGGTGACCGCTGTGTGTGTGTCCAGTAACCTTTACGGTATTAAAGAGTTGAACATAGTGCCAGTAATGAACATTACAGCAGAGACCTGGGCTCCTGGATCAAACCCTCATCATCAGTGATTAGCAGCGGCACTGATCTGGATTCAGTAATAAATGCCTTTAACTGAGAAGCTAAAGTGTTTAATCTTGTCCTAACCCATCACTGACGCTCTTCTCATGTTTAAGTGCTTCGACGCAGTCTAAAGGTGATTGGCTGGTCATGAAGGGATGTGGTGTGTGTGGGTTTGTGTGCTCCAGTGAAGCAGCACATTTATCTAAAGTGGTGATTAAACTGACTTGTGACTACCTGCCAGCCAATCAGAATCGCTCTGTGAGTGTGTTCACGTTCATCTCTGTGTGTCAGGTTCTGATGTCGAGCTGCTCGCTGTGCCGCAGCTGTAATTCTCTGGTGTATGATGAGGATATCATGGCCGGCTGGTCATCTGATGACTCTAATCTCAACACCACCTGTCCGTTCTGCTCCGCTCCGTTCGTTCCGCTGCTGAACGCCGAGATCTGTGACCTGGGGCCTGTCTGCAGGTAACACCCACTACTACAAACTACACCAGACTTAACATCGTTGTGTCAAATAAACCCTAACCTGCTCACACACACACACACACACACACACACTCTTCTCAAACAGCAGAAACACATCAAATCTGCAGAAATACACACTAACTCTCAGTTTTCTATTTAAGAGACGCAGCTCACTCTGTAACACACGCAGATCTAATAGGAATGAATAATATAAAATAATATTTGCAAATGTTTGCAATGCTCCTGAGATGCGTTGGTGATGTTGTGAACGCAGTGCTTCAGTTTGCAGGAGATGTGAGGTGTTTGGGGTTCAGTTCTTGGATTTGTGAAGTTTTTTTAAAAAGTTACAATTTGAGGAAAAACGTGATTAAAAATATTGACTACAGTAAGTTAAACTGAAATAAAAATGTATGTAATTTAAAAACATTGTAAAAATATTTGAAGAGCAGATTATAATCATTTCCTCCAGGTTCTGTTTTTGTAATAAAACATTCTACTTTGCTTTGAGAGAAATCACGAATACATTTTCCATTTGACCGTTGAGATCACTTCCTGTAGACAGAGCTGCTGTGCTTCACGTGGTGCAGCAGGGAAGAGTATTGTGGTTATTCAGTCACAACAAACAACGGTTTTTACAAACTCCAAAGTTTCTGAATTGTTTCTGTAACACATGGTTTTATATGATTTTATATCATCTTTATGTCAGTATTTGTGTTTGTCCATACAACATGTGTGAGAGGATTTTATACATGCACAAGAAATATTAATATAGAAATCTAAGTTTTCTCAAAATGTGGTTCTAAAGTAATGTTATGAACATGATCTGAAGTGTATGGATTCACAGGATGTGTGTGTGTGTGCAGCGTGGAGCGCAGTAACCTGAGTGCAGAGGATGAGCTGGAAAACATCATGCGTCCTCCCTTGGCTCCGGACGACTCGCTGCAGCATCTGTGTAACGGCGTCAGAGAGACAGACTCCAGCTCCGAGACCAGCAGCCAATCAGAGAGCAGCGTGCGGTCGGTGGGCGGGGCCCCACAGGTGACGGTGGCGTACCTGAGCCCGCTGGTGCTGCGCAAGGAGATGGAGAGTCTGCTGGAGAACGAGGGTGAGGCTGTGCTCTCTCAGGTCCAGCTGCTGGACAGTCACTCTATCATCTTCTGGAACCTGGTGTGGTACTTCACTCGCCTCGGACTGCCCAGTAACCTGCTGCAGCTGCTGAGGACGTCTCCGCTGACCGCACGCCTCACACAGGTCAGACACACACACATGCACACACACACACACAGAGGAGCTCAGCTGACGATGTCTGTGTGTCAGGGGTCAGAGGGCACGGCGGTGCGTGTGAGGCTGCTGTGGGACACACTGACCCCGGATGCGGAGCAGTGGCCAGCGCTCTACATGCTCTGGAGGATTCACAGTAAGACACACACACACACACACTCTGTACTAATTTAACTAGGGCTGTCACGATTTCTTTAAATATGGCTGATGATTAATTGTCTGCTTAACTGCTTTGACTTTTAATTCTGATACATTTTTTGTTTAAAAGAATAAGGTTAAGTAATTATTAATACAAACATCACATAAAAGTAATTACGTAACATAATTACTGCCGTCCTCGTTGGTTTTTAATCAGTAATCTGATTACTAATGTGTTATCCCAGCACTGTCTATACATACATTTACATTTTAGATTTACACAAGTGTGTGAGATATACAGTATCTCACAAAAGTGAGTACACCCCTCACATTTTTGTAAATATTTTATTATATCTTTTCAAGGGAC
>JAUCNO010001113.1:2773781-2784574 GCA_032353835.1 Enteromius viviparus | reverse complement strand
GGGTCAGGAAGCGGGTCGGGTACAATTTTTTTTCTTTTTTTTTTGCGGTCCGAGTTGCGGGCGGGTTAGTTGACAACATCGGTCGGGTTCAGGTTGTTTACACATTGACCCGCGCATCACTGTTATATATATATATATATATATTTGCAATTTGTTATATTTAATTAAAATAATAAAGCATGACATATTAATTTTCTCATGCGATGTGCCTGTATGAGTGGCAAGCATAAATAAAAGTTTTCATCACATGATTTGTTGACGAGACAAACTTTGCTGTTGGCCTGACAAAAACCTGCTCTGATCAGCCGTGAGCGCAGATAGATAATGCAGGTTTAGTGAGGGTGCAGGGTAGGTGTAGCGCAGGTGTAGTGGGTGTGTAACACAGATGTAGCGCATTTAAAGGGTAGGTGTAACGCAGGTGTAGGGTAGGTGTAGTTCAGGTGTCGTAGGTGTCTAACAGATGTAGCAGAGGTATAACACAGGTGTAGCACAGTTAAAGGGTAGGTGTAGTGGGTGTGTAACACAGGTGTAGTGCAAGTATAGAGAAGGTGTAGCACAGTTGTAGGGCAGATGTAATGTCTGTGTAGTGGTAGGTATGTAACAGATGTAGGGTAAGTGTAGTACAGGTGTAGCAGGTGTAGTGGGTGTGTAACACAGGTGTAGCACAAGTATAGAGAAGGTGTAGCGCAGTTGTAGGGTAGGTGTAGTGGTAGGTATATAACACAGATGTAGGGTAAGTGTAGAACAGGTGTAGGGAAGGTATAGCAGGTGTGTAACAGGTGTAGTGGGTGTGTAGCACGGGTGAAGCGCATGTGTAGCTGTGGTGTAACAGGTGTAGGGTAGGTGTAACAGGTGTTTTGGAGTTGTAGCGAGTGTGTAATATAGGCGTATCTGTGGTGTAGCACAGGTTGTAGGGTGGGTGTAGCACCTGTCCGGCTCTGCAGAGCTTGTGCAGGGCGTCGTTCTCGAGCTGTAAGCGCTCCAGCTGCTCCTGCAGAGAGTGAATCTTCATTTCACTGCCGCTTCTGTCCACCTGCCAGTAATCGGCTGTATCCGTCAGACTCTTCATCACTGACACGAGACAAACAGCATTACTACAGCTGATCGACTGCTACACACCACACTGAATATAATATACACTCATCATTTGTTCACGTCATCACAGCCTCAATACGTCATTTAATTTTCTTACACTTTATATGCATTGCTAAACCAGAAGAAAAATTATTAAGCATTTGTTTGGCAATTGATTACATAATAACATTTTTACTACCCTCTTAATAATTCAACATTTATTATTTTTTACTAACAACAACAATATAATAATTCAAAAATATTTAATTTGAAATAATAATTGATTTTAATAATTTAATATTTATTCACTGGGAAACATCGCTTAATTCCTACCGTGTTTTACAACAAATATGTAATATTTTACTGATGTTTTAGAATATAGAAAAAAATTATTAATTCAACAATCTAATAATGTGATTATATACCTATACACCTTAATATTGCAATAATATTTGATGACACTAAATTTTATATAATTTAATTTATTGAGAAAACACTATTTATTTAACTATGGCATTTAATATTTTACTAGCAACATTTCATCACTATCAACAAATAATAAGTGTGTAATCTAATAATGTAAGAAATTTAAAAAATTAATATTTTTAATAATAATTTAATATAATTATGACTTATGTGTTTATCCAGTGGTTCTGTATTGACTCAATAAAGCGTGATGAAAGGCTAAGATCACCTTGGCTCGTATCCATCTCTGATCTGAGCTGCAGTAGCTCCAGCTCTTTGGCCTGCAGCTGCTCCGTCAGAAGCCTCTCTGAATCCAGCTTCTCTTTTTTCTGGAGAAAAAGGCAGAAATAAGTGTATTATCTGCACTGGTGAGGGTCTGACTCTCAAACACGAGGAGGACGAGCAGCTGAAGTACCACTTTATTGAGCTCCATCTGTAAGTCCTCCTTCTCGATGTAGATACCGCGGTACGCGCTGAAAGCTTTGTTCATGTACTGCGGTCCTTCAGACGGAGGCGCTTCGGGACGGAAGTGCTGCGGAAACACACAGAAAACCACTGACTGCCTGAGAGCTGCTGGATCAATGCAAAACAGATGATTTACCCGCGTCACAGCAGGAAGAAACAGCGTTTAGCCAATGATTCGTGCTAATGCTTTAACACAGCGTTTCGTTCCTCAGCTTTCAGATCCGTGTAATGACTCCAAAATATTGCTTCACTTACAAAGAAATAAATAGTTAATTTTACTAACAACATTTAATATTTCACTAGTAACATTTAAATACAAAAAACATAAATATTATTTAAAAATAATATTAAATATTTAAATAGCTCAACAATGTATAACATTTAATATATTATTAGTGGCATTTAATAAAAGTAATTAAGTATTCAACAATACAGTAATATTTTACTAGTACCATATAATCTTATTAAATAATGCAATAATTCAATATTGAACAAGTAACATTTAATCATTTATTGACAAATAATTAAGAAAAATTTTAAATATGTAATCATAAACTTTTTAAAATTTCATAATAAAAAAATTATTCAATAACTGAGCAATAGTAATAATTTACTTTAATAAATGACTTTAATAGTTCAACAACACAGTAATTTTAACATTTTACTAGTAACACTTCATAAACTAGCATAATTTAAAATATTAAATCCAATAATATAATAATATATTACTGGATTATATTTTACTAATGACATTTTATACAATAAAATAATTATGTAATGATATACAATTTAATATTTTTAAAATAACATTTAATAATTTATTGATAAAATAAATAATTTTACAAAATAGAAATTTTAATCATAGAAAAATGTAATAAATCAACTATTTAATATTAAATAATAATAAAAAAATAATCCAATAACTGAACAATATATTTAATGCTTTAACAGTGAAATGTAATAATTCACACGAATAAGATTACTTTAATAATTAACTATAGTAAGTTTAATATTTTAATAAAAATGATATTAATAACAATAATATTTTACTAGTGACAGTAATTTAATGGTTAAATAATTAAAAAAAATATATATATATAAATTGTAATATTGTAGCACCATAATAATAGTATAATAATGTTATATAATATAATAACAAATATTTAATACTATAGCTATTTTAATAGTGTAAGAACTTTCAAACATATGACATTCAGTATTTCAATAATAATACTTAATGTAATGATATTTATCAGCTTAATAATATTAAGATTATTTTATAATTCAGAAATGCGACACACTTTACAGTTAAACAGATGCCATGAATAATTCATCACTAATAGTTTTCTCTCATAAGCTGGACAGTAAAGACAGACCTTGTCCTCCAGCTGCTTGACCCTCCGGCGCAGCAGGCCGTTCTCCTTCTCCGTGTCTCGGAGTCTCTTCTTGATGTCTTCGTAGGCGGTGACCAGAGCGAAGTGAGACGCCACCGACTCGTCTCCGGCGCAGACAGACACGGGGCTCTCGGGCGGTCCATACGCCGTCTCATGCTTCAGGATACAGATATCATCATCCACCGCCGGAGACTCCATCCCAGAGCTGAGGACACACAAACACCATATACATGACCCTGGACCTTAGAAATCTCAATCTGAGAGTTTGAGTTATAATATATTAGTTTTAATATATTTAAAGTAAGAAATTTACCATTTCTGGTATAAAAATATTGACCCATACAATATATGAGAAATAGCACACACACACACACACACACACACACACACACACATATTCCGTAAACAAAAACTTTAATCCTCCGACAGCACTAATAAAGTATATATTACAGTATAATATGGTAATATAATATTGTATTGTGTAGTACAGCATTCCTAAACTAATGATCATTTATAATAAAATGGATATATTGTGAAATATTACACTATTAGGATACATAGAATGTAAAATTAATCTCATATATGACTGATGAGTCCATAAGACAGGGCTTTTATTATCCAGATGGTTTTCGGTCGGTATTGATCAGACTTCGGTCAAAGTGAAACAGAAAGCAGCTCGTGACAACATGACAGCTCGGAATAATAATTCACACGAAGAAAAATTAAAATGAAAATAACGGCAATCGTAAGAGATTTTCACATAATCTGAGGAAATCAAGTGAAAGGAGAGGCTGACAGCAGAAGCAGCGAGTGTCATCCTCAGCAGCTCATGAACACACACACGACAGAACACCGACAGACAGCAGAGACGCCGTGTTTATGATCATAAGCTGCTTTATGATGCTGCTTGTTATGAAATATGAGCTTGGCACTCACCAGACAGCAGTCAGCGCGGACAGCACACATAAACCATGATAGAGAGAGAAAACCAGCGAGTCTCAGAGACCAAACAACACAAACACTCCTGCAGCAGCAGCAGCACAAACACTCTCCAGGAAGTGCTCCTCTCCGATCACTCGACTTCCGGCGGAAACAGATCTGCGTCGCGCGCGAGGCCAGACGCGGCTCCTGCGCTTAGTTGGCCCATAAATCAGAGAAGATCGACGTGTGTCGATGATAGAATGGTTAATGATGATGTTCGCGTTATTGTGGAGTTTGTTCGGGGTGTCGTTGTGCTGCAGTTACAGCAGTGTGTCGAGAGGAGGCGCCAGAGACTCGCAAACACAAATAAAAATAATATAAACGTGTATTAAAGTATAAAATAGCGTAAGTTTGCTGTGAGGAAAAAAATACTAGTGCAATTTAGTAACTACTATAGTGTTTTGAACCATACTACAGTAAAGTACTTGAATTGATTTGTTGTGGCAATATAACATAAACAAATAACTGTTTTCTACAACTCTAGGGTGTTTTACAGTCTACTGCAGAACACATTAAAGTATGCTATAGTATTTTAGTCATTCAGCAGATGTCCAAAGTATAAAAATAGACGCATCAAACATATTAATAATCATATTTTTCATTTTATAGTAGCAGGCTAATAATACTAATTTCTGTTCAGTAGCTTGTAATAGTTTTTGTGATAAGTCTAGTCTACTGTACTTGTATTTCTAGTGACTAGTAGGTCCCTTTAAACCACGAGGTGGCGCTGTAAACAAATCAAACTTCTAGGAAAGCAGTAGTTTTGCGCTCATCCTCAATTCATCCAACATTAAGAAGAGTTTGTGTCTTCATCAGATCTGGAGAAATGTGTGCTTCCACAATGGATGTGAATGGGTGCCGTCAGAACGAGGGTCCACTTTTTCACTGCAGGAAGAGTTATTTTAGACATTAAATGCATCTTAATGCTGGACTACTTTGATTTTCTGTCTTCGCTGTGGGTTATTCTGATGTTTTTATCAGACTCTCATTCTGACGGCACCCATTCACATCCTTTGATGCAGAGACATGTTTCTCCAGATCTGATGAAGGAACACACTCCTCCTGATCTTCAGTGGCCTGAGGTCACTTTCAGGTCATCTGTTCCTTTAGTTTCAAGGGTTTCTCAACAGACATTCTTCACAGGCTCACAGAAAACATAAGAGACTTATTCTTACATTGTTTTTTCTGTTTTACATAAGTGTAATGCTCTTTATGAAATAAACTCAACCTCTGAGCTCAGTGTGTTAGCTCGAAGCCTGAAGAAGCTCAAGACTCTTTCTCTCAAACCGTTAATGATTGACTGATGTAGGTTTTATTGGCAGATGCTTGAAATGCAGGATGGTGCATAACACAAATTAATATGAAATGACAGAAAATTTTACACTTATTTTATGCCTTAAAGAATGCATTAAAATACAGTTTAATCACCCCTTTGCTATGGTTAATAGATGAAGTCAGAAATGGTGTTTGATGGATATGCTTGATAACTTTAAATATTAAAAAAATTGTAAATAACACATGCATAATTGCATAATGCAGAAGAAAGTAATCTGTTAAATCTGTGTTTACTGGAATCACAATCCACTAAAGATCAGGTTACGCTCAGTTCTCACAGTAAAAATATATCAGAAAAAAAAGGTTTTGTAAAGTTCCCATAAAATCTTATTTTGCTTTTCAATATTTTTTAAGGGAACATTCAAAATTATCTTTTTAATATATTAAAAGAACATCTAACTAAAGTTATGTAGAAATTATATTTATGAATGATCTATTGTATGGAGAAAAAAACACCATGGACGTCATTGGGGACCAAAAACGTTATGTGTGTGTGTGTGTGTGTGTGTGTGTGTGTGTGTATTAAAATTCATATTTGCATGAATGCACGATAATAAACCTGAACTTCACAGGTTTCTTCACTGATCAGCTGGCTCTAATATTTGCATGATTTACACTGAGAGTGTTCCTCCTGAACCAGAAAATCCAGAAACAGCACAGTTTGATAAAAAACGGTGTGCTTTATTAGAAACCCCAAACCCAGGAAGGCAGCGCCAGCACTGCACGACAAACACAAACACCCAAAACAACTCAACATTTGATCACAGATATTAAATAGAGTACAAAACCATAAGCAGTAGTACAGTCACAATCACACAGCAAACCATGCTTCCTTTTCAAATCCTTTTCGGACACAAATCAGCCCCCTTAAGTGCATTAAACACAGTAAACCGTGAGTGTCAGTAGTTTTAAGAAAATATATATATATTTGACATCGTTTGTGTTCAACCTGTTCATTACGAAAGAAAACTGTAAACTTCATAAGGAGCTTGGAGGAAGATTTGGCTGAATTTCATTTAATTTTCAAATATTTCTGTTGGTCTGTTATTTATTAAAACAAACCAGGAGAAGAAGGAACAAAGGTTTCTGAGAGTGAAGTGCGTCCGAGATGAAACCCTCTCTAGCCATGCTTCTTCGGCTAGCCCTCAAGGGCTTCATCTCAAATCTAGTGTGCTAGGGGGCCTTCGTAGGCAGCATGCTTGAGGAATGTGTTCAGGTCCCGTCAGGCCACCGAACGCTTACAGTTACTGGAAACAGCAACTAAACCTCAGCTCCTGCCTCGACTTGTCTTTTCTGTTCCTTGGTTTATCAGAAGCTCTGAAACGAGGAACAGACGAGGGTTGTGTGGAGGTGAACAGACGTGTCACGGCGGTTAGCTTTTCTCATCAGCGGCGGGGAACCGGTTTGAGCTCAGACGAAGGTCCACACCTCCAGATCCCGGACGGTGAAGTCTTGATGGAGGCTGAGAGGACGGTTACAGAAGGTGCTGCACGAGTAACTGGATCCGTGATAGAGATCAGAGTCCAGCCACAGACCGAACGGACCCCTGAAACACAAACACTCCAAAACATCAGAAATCATTCGGATATTGAGTAACGATGATGCTCATGAAGACAGTTTGTATCGTAAATATATCCAAACTGCATTAGATTAGTAATATGCATTCTTTAAAGATGATTTGCTCCCTCAGATTCCAGGTTTTCTAACAGCTGTATCTCAGACAGATATTGTCCGATCATAACAAACTTATTAAATCAGCTCTAATGGTCCTTTATGACTGGTTTAGCGCTGGAGAGTCATGCATTCACTGAGAAATTCTGCAAACATTTCAATAAAAGTATTTTTCTGGATTGTGATGATATTTAGCTGTGTTCTGTGTCAGGATGCACACCTCTAATGATATTTTCTTAGTCCGAATTCAGACACGGAATAAAAAACAAAGAAGGGAATTCCTATTCATTTCTAATAAACTAGAGGTTTTTCTCACAAATCTGTTATAAAACAATTCAATGAAATAACTTCATTTGTGTTATATTATTTGATCTGTAGTTGTGGTTTCATTTTTTCACAAGCAGAAGCTGAGATGTGATGTAATATTGGCATAAAGACAGAGTAAAAGATGACAGAATGACCGTTGACTTGTATTACACTTCCACATTCAGAAAGCAGAAGCGGCGAATAGTAGCGTAAACCTACTTCCTCTTTAGTGCTATGAATAGCGGTTAACTAACGTTCAGACATCAGGTGTGCATGATTTCAAAAGTGCTTGTATTCATCTTTATATTGATTTTTAATGTTACAGAAAGTTTCTTTATCTATTCTTTTCTATTTGAAAAATAAAATGTATCGCTGTTTTCATTAAAATAGTATTTTTATCATAATCAGAAATGTGTGTTGAGCAGTAAATCAGTATTATTCATCACTCTGAAGACTGGAGTAATGATCACAGAAATACACATTAACAGATTCATAAGCAATTTTAAATTGTAATAATATTTGACTAATTCCTGTATTTTTGATCGTATGAATGCAGCCTTGATGAGACACTAAGGTTGTTGCAGCTGGATGTGATGCTGAGTAACGATGAAGGACTCACCCTCCTCCTCCCATCTGCAGAGAGTCCAGGAATCCTCGAGCAAAGTAAGAGTTCTCTCCGCTCCAGCGGAAGATCTGCAGAGGAAGCAGAACCACAGTCAGAACCCGAACCGAAGCAGAAGCATAGAGGAAACGCTGCGTGATTCTCACCTCAAACTCTGGACTGAAGCTGTAGAGGAAGGTCTCTCCCGTCCCGTAGCAGTAGCTGCTGACCCTGAACGGCTCGGAGCAGAACGCCCCAAAAACCTGAGGATTCACAACAGACTTCATCAAACCAATACCACGGGAAACGCTGCAGGATATTCTACACACTATAAATAGTAGGTTTTATTCATTTAAATAAATTATTTTAGCATACGAAGTGAAACTAAACAACACGAGACAATTCATTCAAATTAATTTCACAAGCACTGCAATTCAGTAAGGGTTTGATTTTAGTGAAGTATTTTGTGTTTGACTCCCAGAAAATACAGGAACTGATCGTTTAATGCTTTTAATGCAATGCAAGGTTCTTTGGATGAAGAATCTGTCAGATGCATGAATGCAAGGGTTCAATGTCAGATATATTTATATATTTAATACAGAGTTTGAACCCAGCTGAATTGGTCTGCTGCCGTTGTACCTGTTTGTCTGTGTCTTTGATGACCATCAGGACGGGCCGGTCTAACTCTCTCATCTGTCGGTACAGGGTCGTGAGGCTGGTGCCGTGCTCTGATGTGCTGTACACCAGCTTCCAGGAGTAACCCTGCGTCCTCGCCGGGATCTCGTTCATCAGCTGACAACACACACACACACACACACTCGTCAGTCCATCTGCAGTGCATGTTTCAATCAGCTCTAAGCACACATTATCAATCAAACCTTCATGCATCTGTCAAATGAACAATGTGCTGCTGTCTAATGCTCCAGAGTCAGATATTTCACCACACATACTCTTATCAGTCTGTTACTCATTCATCAGCGCGGTGCATGTGATCACAGCACACTGACCTGCTCCAGATGATGCTTGGTGAGGATCTGGCTGTGGTCAGATAAAACGGGCAGCAGGTCATCAGATTCAGAGTCAGCAGAGCTGCAGATGCTCGGACAGCGCTTCTTCTGCTGCTTCACCGTCACGATCTGAAGAAAAGACAGAATAAAGGCTTTAGCCTGTGTGAGAGCGGCTGGGGAGTCTTCACTCAACTCCTCACAGCTCACCTCCACGAAGGGCTCTTCTGATTTATTGGCGAAGTATAAGATCTTGATGCTCTGCTGCACTGGCCTCATGTCGACTGATGCTGTGTGTGATCGCTCTGAATGTGTTTGACAGGGCTCGTGTGTTTATACGCTGTTTCTCCTCCTCTACACTCGTGGGTTTGGCCCTGGCTCACATTTCAACTGTACTTTCATTTCACAGTAAGAGCGTTAGAAGAGGAAGACCTGCCAAATATGGGCTGATCCCAGCGTGTCGCTGCTCGCAGAAGAACCCACCCACAGAAAATACTTCATTAATGAGAACGCTGGCAAAACACCAGCCGCTTCCTGTCTGTTCATCAGGAGGGAAAATCAACCTCCTTTCATTTTACTTCATTTAGTTTCATTTTAGTTAATAATCATTATTAGTCTTTTAAACATTTAGATATTTTAAACTATATATATATATATCGTTTTTATACTTTTTTATTACATTTTTATTTCAGTTTTAGTTATTAAAAATGAGAAATGTCGTGTTTTTGGCAAATTAGTATTCTAATAATTTTGCATTTTAAACAGTATAAATATTTGAGTCTTTTTTCATCTTAATCTGTAGGGCAGTATTTGAGCTGCTGAAAGGACAAACGTTGCATTGCAGCTGCAGAAAATATATTTTTCTGTTTTATTGCAGTTTGATGAAAAAGCATGTCGCCGCTCGCATTTGGGAGAGGTTTTCATCCTCCACCCATGAGAAAATATACTCAGTAATTCATCTTTTTATTATCCCTAATCTCTAATGTGTGTATTTCTATTAAAGCATCAGAGAAAGATGAGAAGAGCTGGATCCTTCAAGCATTCGAGCACATCTCAGAAGGTTTTACAGATTACTTTAGAAATATTCTCACACAGATACTCTGTGCTTGAAATTGCCTTTATATTATGGTTTTACAGTATTTGAAGTGAGTCTTGCATTTAATAAATCAATACGTCAAGATGATCTGCATTCAGTTTATTTCTACGATCTGAATACAACAGACGAGTTTTCTTTCAAACAGGAAAGTGTTCACAAATATTCTGTCAGTCGTGTATAATTAGCAAATTAGTATTCTTAATAACCCTTTTCCACAAATATTTAGATATTTTAAAACTATATAAATTTGTTTTTATTAATTTTTATTTTTATTTTTTATTAATTTTTTTTAAATTTTATTTATGGAAAATGAGAAATTGCATTTTTCATAGTTACAAAAAACTAAGATTACTATTACAAATAAGTAATCTTACTAGTCTTATAATCATTTTTAAAAATTT
>JAUCNO010001113.1:2720449-2737568 GCA_032353835.1 Enteromius viviparus | reverse complement strand
TTTCTAGGAAAAAATATAGGCCCGCTCACTTTTTCAATGGCCCGCCCAAAATACAATTTCTGCCTACGCCACTGCTCTAAAGTATTTCTTAATTAAATTATAATTATAAATGTAATTAAAGTTAAAAGGAACTAACAAAAAACTTATATAAATAGTTCATAGAAATACATTATAAAAATCTAAATCTGTATCATAATTTCTGTTTATTTTGTTTATTTTCCTTTTCATTTTAATTTCAGATAAAATGTGGGTATTTTTGTGTTTTTGTCAAGTTTTAAATGTTAAATGTAAAATTTAAAATATAATTTTTATGTAAGATTTTTTATTTTTTTGTTGTGTTTTTGTCAAGTTTTAAATGTATCTAACTATTTAATATTTATTAATCATTCGAAATTTAATTTTTATTTAAGATTTTTTAAAACACTTTTTATTTTTTAATTGTGTTAAAGTCATCATGAACTAAGAATGAAATTTCTGCGTTAATTTTACATTTTGTTTATGTTATTAGTTTTTCTTTCCTAATGTGTACTAGCTATATATTAATATTTAGTTTTTTTATATATATTTTCAGTGTTCATGTGACATGAAATAAATAATAAATAAAATAAAATGATGAATAAATAAATTAAATAAATAATATGTCTAAAGGATTCATTAATCTTTTCTCCTTTTAATTCCAACATTTACTACAAAAGTTTTATCTGTTCTTTTGCCTTTTCATTTTAATTTCAGCTTTAGTAGTTTTCCGTGTATTTTGTCATTTTTATTATATATTTACACACTATTTATTAACATTTTGAATTAGTATTTATATTTTTCTGTTTTTATTAAAAATAGCTAAAACTAACATGAACAAACAATGAAAAATACTTATTGAAAGGAATAGTTGTATCTTTTAATAAATAATAAATCTTTAGATCAGCAAACCAGGGAGTATTTCACAACAGGATCAAAATATGGAAAAGGGAAGCTATGCATCGGAGCATGAACAAGCACATGCACATTTACATCCATGTATTTATTTGAAATGCACATCACATCATAATACAATATGTATTTATTAATAAAGCATTAATATATTACTGATGCATTCAAGTGCATCTAATGATGTGAGATCAGAGAGAGCGTGTGAGAATGAGACAGAGATGATGCTCAGAGAACTTGATCATGATTCTAATGGCACGCAGATTTAATGTCACAGATTGAGCAGGTATGCAGTAAATATGCCTCACCTGACATGAAGGGAAAGAGCCGGATCAGAGCGTCCAGAGCCATGAGCGCCGGTCAGACTCAGACACCGCCGGGGACTTTCTGCTCTTTTTCAGTCTTTCAGGAAGTCAGAAGTGAGGGTCTGGGATGTTTCGTAACTCTGATCTCTGTTCCATGACGCTCAAACATCTTCTAGACGAATGCATGCTTCACTGTGGTATACAGAGAGCAGAGGAGGTCACCATGCACAATACTTTACAATTAGACCCGTCTTCAAACAGCTAAAAGATTTTTTACATTTAATACTCATATTTATCAAAAAAGTAGTTTCTCAGCATCTTTTCTGTGATGTAAAGCTGACCATGTGCTGGTCTGACTCATGCTCACATGTAATCCCGTTTCCTCTCCTCAAGCTTCCTCCTCGTGTTTTGTGAACTGACCCACTCATAGGGGTTTTCGAAGGCTCTCCACTGATGTCTGGTTTGTTAGGAGAGGACAAGGTCTGTCTGAATCTGAATCTGAGGGAGCAAAAATATCTAAATATTGAGAAAACCTCCTTTAAAGTTGTTCTTAGCAGTACATATTACTAATCAAACATGACGCTTCGATGTATTTACCGTAGGATACTAACAAAATATCTTTACAGAACATGATCTTTACTTAATATCCTAATGATGAGAGAGAAATGGATCATTTTGACCCATACTGTGTATCCTGCTAATGACTGCTGCTCCAGGATCACATTTATCTCAATTAAATACACGATGTGACTGGATTTATTGACTAAATCCTCCTTCTAATTTACTTAGAATCACACCATTTCTGAAATGTTTCTCACTGCGTCTCATCAATGCAGACACATGTAATCAATGATACAGTATGTACCATATTCTGATGCTCTTGATGTAATAATGTTCACCTGAAGCCCAGAATCGTTCACAATAATGAGCTGCTTGGTTGTTGACAAACGATGCACAACATTTTAGACAAGTTGTGTTTTCTACTAACGGACAGCATGTGCTGTAAGTATTCCCCTAATACAACACTGTCTTATAAGATGCTCCTTTTCCATGACGCTGAGAGAAACCACTGCAAATGATTCAGTGCAAATCACTAAACATGGTTAATATAGGTAAACCATGGAAAAAACAAATGAAAGGGATTTTGTATTATAATATGTAATAAATGTTCAATGTGCAGGCAGGACTAATGACACAATATGATATGTTTTATAAGTTGTATATCTATAACTGCTGTCAACGTTCTGATGTTTTGTGCTGCATGTTTATTCAGCTTTACACTTAAGTTACTTCCCATAATAACAAGAGATCAACAAGAATATTTTCCCTCCATACTGCTTTTTTTATTATTCAGTTCAAATTCATTTAGAAGCTTCTGTAAAATGTGTGTGCTTTTATTAATTGGCTTGTTTTGTTTGTTGTAAGGCAGTGCTTGGCAAACTCTCCTTCTCTTTTCTGTTGATCCAGTCCAGTCTGTTAGTTTGGGAAGAAATCCTGAGCTGTAAACACACCTGAGAGCTTTCTTCAAAGAAGCTGCATCGTTCTCTTCTTTCAGGAAGACCAGGTGCAAGAATACATTAATAAACCCTACAATGACCCACAAGAGGCGTCGAGAGTCTCGAGCTGCAGAGAAACAGACTCGTGATTCTTATCCTTCAGAAAAGAGAAAGAGGGAGCTATGAACACTGAATTACTCCTCATAAAACATACTATTGCTTTCTGCATAGACACATTAAAAACCACAAACTCTCATAAACACCTGGCTGAGAGGAGCTGAGGGAGTCTGGGTGCAAAGGTTTAATGAGGACAAGAAAAAAATGTGAACTCAGTTTTAAAGTAACTTTATGGAAGCCCTTTTCGTCATTCAAGAAAAATAAAATCATGCTTTGATAAGTCATAAATGTGACTAGAAACAATAAATACCACATAGTTCGAAATTGACACACTAATTCATAATTATCTGATCAAAAGTTAGAGTTATGAGATAAAACACCGGAATTATGATGTAGAAAGGTGAAATAAAAGTTGAATTAAAAAGTCCTCATTCTAAAAATATATGTTATTAATAAATTATAAAAAGTCTCTTTATCTAATACTATTGTCTTAATTTTTTATTTATGCTTAATATATTTGTGTTATATTATAACTTCGACTTTTTACTTCATAATTATGACCTTTCATATTATAATTTAAATTTTTCATCTGATATTAACTTATCAAAAAATGATTTTTTGTTGTCTTACGTGGAGTAAACGGGCTTCAATAGTTTGGTGCCTTTCTTTTTATGATAGTTTTACCAAGATTACGCTTTCGTTTTTGGAATTCCTCGGGGACTTTTATTTTGAAAAGTGGCTCTGCGTCAGCCGCGTTGTTGTGTTTCCGTGTTTCCGCTGTCGATCGCTTGGTGTTTTAGCTGAGTGTTAAGGAGAGTTTTTCACATTGTTTTGTCGTTAAAAGGAGGATTTCAGAGCTCAAATAGAAATTTAACATTCGTCTGCTGTACAAAGCTTCAAATCTTCTCCGATATGGATAATTCGCGAGTGTTTGCGTCGATGTTGGGCTTTCTGCTGATGTGTGTCGCATTCAGTGTTTCTGAGGAAACTATAAAACCAACAAGAAGTCCTCATACAGTTCATCCACCTGTTCACAAACGTATGTTTCACCTCTGCCTTCAATTTTTAATCCTAGCTCTTTATTTAGTAACTTGAAAATGCTTGAAGTATGTACGTGTGTAAATATATAAATACATGTAAATATGTTGTCGTAAAATATTGTTATAGTACATGTTTTATTAATATCTATGTATAATAATATTTTATTTGATATGTTCAATGTTAAACATTTGTCAGTAATGTTAGTCAATTAAATAAAAACAATAAAAGGAGTTTTTAAACATAATAGGGCCTTTTTATCATTCAGTTTTATTACTCTGTTATGCCATAAATCCAGTTTGTGATGTCATATGTTTATGGTAGCACTAAATTAAGCATTATCTGATCAAATAGGTCAGATCTTTGCTCAAATTCAGCTCTTTATTTGTGATGTTTCTGTCAGTGATTTGTTTGGTTTTTATTCTTCCTTCTCTTCCCAGCATGCAGCATTATGACTTCCTGTGAGACCTGCCTCGCCAACGTCTCGGTAAGATCACATGATGCTCAGTTTTTATTAGCCAGGTCGTTCCTTATCAGCATTACCATCTTAACTTTTTGAAAATGAATATTGTAATGTCATAATTTAGGGAAGTTGTATGTAAAAGCGTATATCAGACGGTCCGAAATCTGCTCAATTTTAATTCATTAGAACTTTATTATTATTGCACTGTTTTTGTTTATACATATATTTTAAGCATCTTATGAAATATTCAGACTGATTTTGCGCCATGTCATCAAACAAGATGAATAGTTTAGTGACACAATTAAATTATAATGGCACAAAATATTACAGAATTTATAGAGATCCATCTCACTTCCTGAAGAATGTCCATTAACTAATAACAAAAAATAAATGTTTTAGAAATTAATGTAACATCCTGGATTGTAACAATAATTCTCTTTAATAATACTACTGCTACTAATAATAAACGTGTTTGTAACATGATGAATAAAGATGTTTGTTCTCTCGGACAGTGTTTGTGGTGCCAGACGAACAACAGCTGCACAGATTATCCGGTGTCGTACATCATTCCTCCGGCGTCGGTGTGTAAACTGTCTCAGGCGCGCTGGGGTGTTTGCTGGGGTGAGTTCACGTTCATGCTTTAATCATCTCTTACAGACACACAGAACTGGATAAACACACTGACGAGCCGATGGAAGTAATACTTTCACTTAGGCCTGGAAGTCCCCTTCAGCTTCCCTTCAGTAACGCCAGAACAAGAGCGCTTTACTAGTCCTTACTGTGCAGGTTAATAGGATGCTTCATTCTGATTGGCTGTTTGTGGCATTTATTGGTTAAATATTAATGAGTAATGACCATCGGCCTGAACACAGTTTAACGGAGCGCTCTGCTGTGAAACCTGGTATTATTTATATACTAGACTCTTTTAAATTTATTTTGGCAGTTTTATTTTTAATAAATTTAAATTAAATTATTTTTTAAATTTTAATTTAAATTTTTTAATTAAATATTAGATAAGGTTTAAAGCACTACTCCTTTACTAAAAACTATTTGAATGGATCGTTTCCAGGTCAAAACAGACCTGAGTGTGTCATAAAGGTTAAGTTCTAGATGATGCAGTTTTATTGCACACATAACAATAAAAAGAATAGCACAACTGGTCCATCGTGAGGACAGCGTGAGGTCACCTGCACTATCAGTAACGTCCAGCAGGTGTCAGGAGTGTCTGCTCGCCCCTGATCTTTAGTGCTGTGATGTTGTGTGTGGTTTCAGTGAACTTCGAGGCTCTGATCATCGCCATGGCTGTGGTTTGTGGGACTCTGCTGCTGGCCATCACCGTCTGCTGCTGCTGCTGCTGCTGCTGTAAACGCAGACGCTCGTCCAGGTCTGTTCGTCACACACGTTCACCAGATAACACACACATCAGCTTCACCGCCTCTTCTCTTTAAATAGCCGCGTTCACACTCACAGGTTTCACTTCCACTTCAGAGAGATCTGAGAAAGATGCAATTTTGTGAAAATAAACAGATTATTGAACCCTGTAATGCCTGATATACCAAATAAAACAAAACAAAAAAATGCTACATTTTGCACAACCTTTAGACAAAATATTGTTGCGTTTCTAGCCATTAGTTTGTAATTAATTGTAAAATTAATTACATTAAAATGGTAAAAAAACTGTGAAAAAGTGGTTTCTGCAGTTAAGATTGTTTTGCATTGTGACATTATTTTACCATAATGCAAAAACTCTTACTCTTATGATGAAGTGCTTCTTTAACCGGCAATAATGCATTCAACATTTGCTTTTTTTTAAAAAAATATTTAACTTTTTTTTTTATAAATATTTTTCAAGTAAAGAGTTGATGTGTCTGATCAGCAACTGCCCAATCATTAAATGTGTGGGGGTGGGGGTGGGGGGGGGATAAATACATGTTTTTACCATGTTTTTATTGCATATATATTACTTTTAAAATTACACACAAACACAGAAAAAAAATGTGCTGAGTTTATACATTTGTTTGCAATGCTTCTGAATATATATAATTTAATTACATTTTTAACAACATGTCTGAGACTCTCAAGTACTGTCACTGTTGGAATTAGGGGATTTTAATTAAATTCCTTTACATTTTTGTAAAAATCAGTCAAGATTTGAGCGCAGAAAGACACATGAAGCTCGAGCTGAAGCTGAAGAATATTATTATGACACTAAAAGAGCTTTTACTGAATAAAAAATCAGACGACGTGCAGTAGATTGAATGTCAAACAGCAGAGTTCGATCATGTCAATCATTTAGAGAACTCAGAAGTTCATGCGTCAAATATGATACGCTAGACCTTATAGGGTTAATAAACACAAATGCATTTTATTTATTAATATATCAAGAATAACACCCCCAAGAGATAATTTTTAAGCATGTGACGGGTTTTAAAGGGCACGTCTGCGTGTCAATCAGAGATGATTTGATTTGTGGAGCTCTCCATCTGCTCAGCGGCTGCGTGTCAATCACATGGATCATGATGAAACGCAGACGTGCTTTACTTACAGAAGCAGAAGCGCTCTCTCCATCCCTCGTCAATGCTTATTCAGCTTCATGTGATGAGCCTTTGTTCGGTGATGTTCAGGACGCGGTCATAGTTTCACTTTTCCTTCTCTTTCTGAGTAAATGATGTTTTATTGTCTTTTATGATCGAAGGGGAATTCATGTGGTCTTTCAGTTCCAGTGATGATGAATTTAAGCAGAATTAATGAATAATATGTGACACTAGAGCACGAAACGAGGCTGTTTTGTGAATTTGAGGTTTATGCAAAGCTGAATAAATAATCTTTCATTGATGTCTGGTTTGTTATGATCGGACAATATTTGTCTGGAATCTGAGGAAGAAATCTAAATATTGAGAACATCTCCTTTAAAGTTGTTCAAATGAAGTTTTTAACTATGCATATTATTAATCAAACATGAAGCTTTCATAGTATATTTACGCCACAAAATATCTTCATGGACCATGATCTTTACATACTAAGAAATATTGTGACCCGTACAATGGTTATTTCTACAAATATACTTCTGCTCCAGGCTCACAAATATCAGCTTCTGCAGGTGGACGCAAAAATATATTTTTTTGTGCTAATGTAAAATAATCAGTCATAACATTAACATAAATTTGCTGATTAAAATGTTGTAATTATGGCAAGAATATGCTATAATTCACTCAATAATTCATGAATGTACTTATATAGTGCTCAGTAATAGCTTTTAGTAATTAGCTTTTACTTCTATATTTGCAGTTTTGACCGTGATGATGAGCAGTTTGCCCGAAGAAGAGAGGAGATCAGACAGAAAGCAGATGAACGGTGGGTAAACCTCACGCGTCTAAGAGTTAAAACATGTTGAAGCCACTTACCTCTGCACTGTAGAGCAGTCAATTTTTGGTCAATTTAATAGTAAATGTTAAAGGAATAGGTCATACAAAAATGAAAATGCCTTTGTTTCTTCATCAGATCTGCATCAGTGTCTCAGTAATGGATGTGAATGGGTGCCGTCAGAATGAGAGTCTGATAAAAACATCACGATAATCCACAGCTCTCCCATCAGTCTTTCACATCAGTATCCAGACATATATTAGTTTAGAGCTGCTTGATCTGAGCAGATTTCTCTCCTGATTCAGACCAGAACACTTCTTCACTGCAGGAAGAGTTATTATGGATTATAGTTCTTGAGTTAAAATCATCTCAATGCTGGATTAGTTTGATCTTCTGTCTTCTCCAGATGTTCAATGATGGACTGGAGTGCTGTGGATTATTCTGATGTATTTATCAGACTCTCATTCTGACGGCACCCATTCACATCCATTACTGAGACATTTCTCCAGATCTGATGAATACACAGACTTATCCTAATCTCTGATGAATGGCTGAGTTATTCCTATAATGCTGCAAAATGCACGTATTTTCAGAGCAAGGTTTGGCCGCATTCATTTGATCTCGTGGAGTCAGGGCTGAAGGTTTAGTTCAAGCACCTGTTGATCTGAAGTGGATTCGGTCACGTAATGACTGTGTGTGTGTCTCAAGGCTTTTTTGATCACGTGTGTTGCGTGTAAATATGTCTGTAGGGCTTTCAGCAGCTGTTCCACACTTACAAGGTCACTTCTGTGTCACACACTCGAGAGGGAGCAGGAATCTCCTTCAGACTCAGACTAAACCAGATCAGATATCTCTGCAGGCCATCCAACTAATGAAACGAGTGTGTTTTATTCAGTATTTTCATCTGTCACAACCGAGAAGAGCCTGGCGTGTTTCTTTAGCATTATTGCTAACAGCAGCACAATGCATTCTGGGAGTCGTTACAGCGCATCCCTTCCTGGTGACCTTGAAAACATAAGGAGGCAAAATGTAGCAAATGGATATTTTTGTTTGTTAAAGAAGAATTGAAAAATGGACACACAAGGTTTCGTAATACTTTACAGTGAGGTAAATATTAACTAATAATTTAACATTTATTATTACATATTAAACTTAGTTAAATTACTAATAAATTATTCAAATCAAAAGTTAAACATCTGTTAATGTTATTAATTTGTTTTAGATTTTTTTTTGTCATCTTTATTGTGTCTGTAGTATTTACTAATATTTTGAATTAGTTTTTATATATTTTCTGTTTTTTTTTTTTTAAAGTTAAAGTTAACAGTGATAAATACTTTGAAAACATTTATTAAACTTATTCAATATTAAATCCAGAATTATTGAATACGTTTTTACAATCAGAAGTTGCGGCAGATAATATTATTAATATTAAAACCAAATTATTTTTTCTCTTTTAATATTCTTTGCACATGGTATTTTGTACTTTTTTTTAATGTAGATATTTTAAAATTCACTTTTATATCTGATTTAAAAATATATGCAATTTAAAAGTTTATATAATTTAATAAAACAATATATATATATATATATATATATATATATATATATACATTTTTAAAATTACATTAAATAAAAATTACAATTAAATTAATTTCTCAAGGATTTATTAAGTTGTTAAAAAGTGACCGTTATAGACATTTATTTATTTTTTATAAGCTTATAAATACTGATATAAATATATATACTGAGCATTTTCAACATTGATGATGATCAGAAGTGTTACTTGAGCAGCATTAGAATGCTTTCTGAAGATCATGTGACTCTGAAATTCAGCTTTGATCACAGATATAAATTACACTTTAACACAGATTCACACAGAAAACAGGGTTTGGAATCACAATAATATTTCACATTTTTAGAGCATTTTTATTTAAATATAAGCAGCCTTGGTTAAAAAAATGTAATATTGTTGCTGACCCAAGCTTGTGAACAGTAGTGTAACTTTTGCCCTCTTTAGTAGTGTGTTAGCGCTCCAGTTGAGCACAGAGTATCAGAAACACACGTGTAAAACACTAGCCGCTGGAGTCATTGTTGAGCTGTATGTTCAGGATTGTGGAAGCAGCAGCAGATGGCTAACAGCTCCACTGATTGTTCACAGATCAGCTGCTCGTAAAGCTCCGGCTGATTTATACTCCATGAAGCGGCCGTGGTTCTTCATTGTGGGCTGTAGAGAGGATGAATGATGTCCAGGGAGTGATTGGTGTTGTTTAGCGCCGCTCGTATGTCACACGCACATAAAACACTGCTGCTCGTATTTACAACGACGAGCCTGTGAAGGACTGGACGTCCTTAAACAAAGACATGAACTCACTGTGAATCATCCGCTGCCGCCCATGTGCTGCTCCTCAGGACGGCTTTCTGTTCAACAGTTCTAGCAGCGGAAGTTAAATCCAGGTTATGAGTTTGATCTGCTTCTCTGTACTAGTTTTACAGGACAAAATACAGTAGAATAATATATGTATGTACTGTATTCTGTTATATATATTCTGTTATATATATATATAATACACATGAATATATATGAATCTTTATATGCTAAATATATGTAGATATAATATAAGAATATAAATATATACATGTAAAAATATATATATTTTTTTTTTAAATAACTAGTGTGTGTATTTATATATACATAATAAATACAGTACATGCATATATAAACAAAAACTTTATTTTGGATGCCATTAATGCAATTTATGGTTTGATAGCATAAATAAAAAGCTAACTTTTAAGGAAAAAAGTCATAATTGCAAGATGTAATCTGCAAAACCTGAAATAAAAATGGTTCAATTTTAGGAAAAATGTAAGTGTGAGTAAAATTCACCCCTGATTGCTCTCTCTTTTGATCACTGTGGAGTAACCTAGTCTCTTCCAAGTCTCAAATGATGCAAACAACACAAAATCTGCGGCCTGTGGCTCATCTCTGGTTCTGTCTGTTACAGGAGAGCGGAGAGGAAGGTGAAACATGATGATATCCGCAAGAAGTACGGTGAGTAACGTCAATCTGACAAGAGTCCACTCACAGATACTCATTATGACTCTTTTCTGCATTTTACTACAACAGCAGAATTATTAAAATGTCATATGGTATAAACCAAATTATTTTTATGCCATATGGTGACTAAAACCTGGTAAACAATTTCCACATTTTATGTTATTTTAATGCCTCTATATATACAGGTGCATCTCAAGAATGTGAATATTTGTTTCAACTGATTTCAAATATATTTAGATTCATTACAAAATATGTTTTTGTTTGGATCTCAGTATTATTAGAATATCACTCATTTATTTCCACTAGTCAACACTGTGGATCTAAACCTCCTCAGAGTGTCCTAAAATCACCCGCTCTTGTTTTATGACAGCTTTAATGAAGATTTTGAGCGGTCGTGTTTATATATAGTCAGCAGACGTTGTGTTTGTTCACTCACTGATGTTGATGAATTAGATGGAGATAATTGCATCAATAATTATGGTCTGGATTCAGACTGGTGCAAAGTGCTCAATTATGCAGCGACATCTTATTAGCTAATACATCTTGAGTTGTAAAGTTTGTGCTGATTACAGGACATCATGTGGAGTTGTTGTAACACAGGTCTTTATTGATCTGGTTCATTGTGTTGGGCTCAGTAATGCTGTATTCAGCAGATAACGTGTTCTTCAAACGCAGTCCGATACAGGAGCATCAGCTTTCTGATCGACTCGTGTGTGTGTGTGTGTGTGTGTGTGTGTGTGTCCTAACACTGCCTGATCAATGCTGATGTGGTCTCGGCAGAGGACGAGTGGAGATTACCCATGAGTTGTACTTGTAGAAATGCTTGTGGAAGCTTTTTTTCAACTCCAGAATATAAATGTGAAAAAGATTATTATAACTTTTTATCTCACCGTTCTGATTTTTTCCTCCCAATGTTTTAAGAATGAAAGAGAGATGTCAGTGCAAACTTGCATATGTGAACAAATGCAAAACTAAGAAAAAAGTCTGAATTGCGAGATGGGAATGCAAAACTGAAGGAAATGAGTCTGAATTGTGGTATATAAACCTATAAAGAAATTCAGAATTGCAAGACATAAACACAAAACTGTACAAAAAAAGTCTGAATTGCGAGATGTAAACGCAAAAGTCTATGAAACAAATTCTAAATGATTAGATACAAATGCAAAAGTCAGAATTGTGAGATTTAAACCACAACTAAGAAAAACATCTAAAAGAAAGAAAGAGTTGTGATATGTAAATGTAAAACTTAAAAAGTCAGAATTGCGAGATATAAACACAACACAACTTATGTGAGACATAAAAAGAAAACTACAAAAAAAAATAGTATTAATTTTGAGAATTTCTGAGTGTAGAATTGAGTATGTTGAAATTGCTATGAAACTTGCCATTGAGAGAATTCTGAGACTGCTAATGCTAACGATGGCTTTACTAGATATTAGAAGGATATTAGTACTCATTACTCTGTTGATGGCATAATTATTTTACTCATTACTTCTGAATTAAGATGTTGATTATCCTAAGCAGGCGCACACAGACGTCAGCCTGTCCTTCAGTTCATTATTAGAGATCATCCTCTCATGCATGTTTCATCAGACTGTGTTAAATCACAAATACTCCTAAATGAAAACATATGGTTTTAAGAAAATAACGTTTTAAGGCACAGATGCAAAAAAAGCACAAGCGTTTGAGGAGAGAAATGCGTTTCTTCAGAATTTCTTCTTTTAGGCTGAGCTTTAATAGAGCAGCTCTAATGGGTGGAAAAGCGTCAGACGAGCCGCTTGACTCATGCTTGATTAACTCTGCGCTAATTAGCACTGGTGGAGAGCTGAGAAGAGCTGTAATTTATGTGCTGGCAAAGCCCCGGATGGGTCTCGGTGCTGCCGAGGAATGAGGTGAAATGTAAATGCACTCAGAGAGAGAGAGAGAGAGAGAGAGAGAGAGAGAGAGAGAGAGAGAGAGAGCGGGTCACTAGAGCCTCGGCGGAGGCCAGGAGGACGAACTCTCGCAGCTGCTGCACACAAACCCACGGAAAACCACACGACCTTGACACAAGCTGAAGGAAGCGTGGGCTCGTGCCGCAGAAGAGCAGTGAAAATGACCTGAAGAGAGCATTCGTCTTCCAACACACTGCTTCATTTATTTAGAAGTCATTTAAAACTACTCCAAAATTCCCCAATTCCCCTTCTATTTTATTTGCTTGGCTAATTAGCTGCTTACTTTCTTTTTTGTTAAGACACTACCATTTATTTTGTTCGATTTTATTTAATTTTATTTTTATATTGGATTTTATTAAATTTTTTAAATATTTTATTATTTTTATGCTTTTTAAAATAATTTTTATTGCATTTTAACTTAATTTTATTCCTTATTTATATTTTATTATACTTTATTAGTAATGTTATTTATTTTATGTACATTTATTTAATTGTTTATATTTTGTTAATTGTAATTTTCTATTTTTTTAATTGTTTTTTTTTATATGTGCATGCTATTTAATTAGATTTTTGATTTCTTATTTTTATTTTGTGATTTTTAGAATTGAATTGTATTTTTTAATTTAAAATGTTTAATTTAAATATTTTATCGTTTATTAGATTTTATTTCTGTTATATTTTCATTTAATTATTTATATTTTATTAGTTAAGTAATCATTTATTTAAATTGATTAAATTTAATTATTTCTTTTTATATATATATATATATATATATATATATTTGTATTTAATTTTTCTTTCTTGTACTATGATTTGATGTTGTTGGTCAGCGCGCTGCAGTGCGTCTGTTTGTGATTCTCGTGAGCCGGTCGTTCTCGTCGGTGAAGAGTGTGCTGAAAGTAAAGAGAAGATCAAAGGCAGTGAGTCTCTCTGATGACAAGGCTCTCCTCGTGTCTCTTGCTGCGACCGCTGGAGCTTCTTCGTGCTTTAGTTGCTCGATGGCTCCTCATATCAAGCAGGGTATGAGGTGCTTTATTGCCACAACCTTTCTGAAACAAACAAACTATCTTTTTTAATTCCATGGAACTGAAACAGAATCGGAGATGTTAACTTTGTTTTTCTAAGAAAAGTCAGAATTCTCAGTTTATTTTTTTCCTTTAATTTGTGAAATTCTTTCTTCTTTTGAGAAAAAGTTGCATTTATTCGTTTATTTATAATTATTATTATTTATCCCAATGGCAGAAACAAACTTCCATAGTTTCCACATCCTGTACTCTAAAACTCATTTTTGTAAACGTTAATTATTTTTTGTAAACTTAACTTGAGTACAAAATAAAAGTCACTGAGCGTGTGGAGGTGCTGCTCTGTTATGACTGATGCTTTCTGGGCCTCGTCCTCACTGGCTCTGCTGTGTGCTTGTGTGTCCTGTGGTGAAGTGTGTGTGTGTGTGTGTGTGACAGCATGATGGATGGAGGCCTCCGTTGTGTTTCTCCTGCTCTCAGCAGTCCGTACACCAGGGACCGGGCGTCTCTGACCTGCTGCTCTCTCACACACACACACACACACACACGAGTGTCTGCCCTCCGAAGGGCGTCTTGTGTGTGATTCTGTCACAGCAACAGGGTCCAGAACCAACACCAAACTAGAAACTGACAATTAGCTGCTAACCCGTTTTTGTCAAGACTTTCCAAATACTCTTTTACGTCTTCATCTGTTTGCGTCTGTAGATTTCTGTGGAAGCCTGTTTCTGCCTCTGAATAAAAAATGTCAAAAGTTATTGTGACTTTATCTTACAAATCTGACTTTTTTTCTCACAGTCATGAGCTATAAATCCAGAATTTGAGCAGTTTTGTTCGGTGGCAGAGACGGGATTCCATAGATTTCAATCCCAATCCGTATCTTAAAGAGTTTTTCTGGTAGTTTTATTCCTGGAGGATTTCCTCAAGGATTTCTTGATATATAATTCGCCTAAAATTATATAACATTTTATTAACTCAACTATGGACGGTGTTTTTTGATTTACAATATTTTGCATTTGTTAATTTTGCAGTCCTCTTTCAGATGGAAAGAAAACACACACAAAAGTGTTTATTTTATGATGTTTCATTAATATTTCTCTGTAGATTTCAATTCGCTATTATCCATCAAAATAAATATGATGATAGTGTTTTTCCTGAGATACTCAGATTATGCCATTTAAATGAAAATATGAAAAATATTTCAATACAGTTTCACGGCTGCTAAAAATGATTTCTGGCTGAAAAGCTCCTATCATAACAAACCAGACATAATTTACTCAGTTTTTTTAATTACTCTCATGACTTGTTTTGTGCTCCAGGGTCACGTTTTTCTCACTCCTTTAGCAGATATTTTTGCTTGTTTTAAGCCGAAACGAACCAAATTTGGATAAGAAAACAACACATAATATCTGAAGTCATTTTACTTGTGTACTAAATGCCTCATGAAGAAAACAAGACAAAGGTTCAGTGTAGGGCTGACAGAAAGCGAGACGTGGCTATGAATTCTGATTCCTTCTGATCGTGACACGTTTCATATCTGCCGTCTTTTTTTCCTCCAGGTCTCATCCCAGACTCCGATCATCCGTACAGCAAGTTCGAGAACGAGTAAAAGCCACGGATCGGATGCCTTCACCTCACGCTTGGCTCTTCTGAGACGCGCCGGATCACTTTAGGTTACAGAGATCACCTTCTCAGTCCTTCCATCGCTCTCTCTCTCTTTTCTGTATTACTCAGAAGAGTCATCGTCATCCTCCGTGTCCTGGTTTCTAATGCAATAAACTAAATGTTAAGACGCTCTCAAATCAAAATACTAAAATCATATAGGACATAAATGTAAAACTGCATCAAGCTGAAGTGATTTTAGGCTTAAAACATGAACAAATATCTTCCACTGGTGCGCAAGAACCTCACAAGTGGATATTTTTTCTAGTTTTATGCATCAGCTCACTACATATTGATGCGTTTTTCAGAAAGTAAGCTCTCCAGTAAATGTGTCTTGATTTAAGAATGTATACTTGTTTTGAAAAGCCAGACAGATTTTAATACTTTAGATGAAACTGGCCATAATGGCTGTTCGAATGTGACTGTTTTGTTTCTTGGCTTTGTTCTAGAGAGTCTGAGAACTAGTTTGTGCAGAAATGTAAACTCTGTCGTTGTAATGGGCATGCTGATGTCATGTGAAACACATCTAAATTTTATTCTCTGATAATCCACAAAGAGCCAGAAACACAGGTCAGATGCTTTCAGATGAGTTCAGAAACAGCATGGACTGCAGTTCTGATGCATTCAGATAATGCTTTTTGTTTTGCTTTATACAGTGCATCATATAGATTACTGTTATGATTCTTTTATGGATTTATCATTTTTGAACTGATGTCACAAAGACTTGCACTGAGAAAAAAATTCCCTTTTCGCTCCATGTAACTTGTGCATTTGAGAGTAGATAAATGACAGCCACGTTGAGTTTTCCAGTCAATTCTTGCACTTTTTGATTCAGTTGTGATCGCAAACGCTTTTTTAAATCACTCGAGCTTCTGTGAATGACTTAGATGTTTGTATTTATACTGTGTTCTTATTAAAACATGTCCTAATAAAAACAAGCTTCCACTTTTAAGGAAACGGCTGTGCTTTATCCCTGTGTAGACTGATGAGTGAAATTCACATCACATCAGCGCCTGGAGGAAGTAGTTTGATGTCCTTCTGGTTCCACTCGTCCTCTCCATACTAAACCACTCGCAACACCAACCTATCGCTCTTTTAATGACTAAATCTGGTCTTTTTTCATGCCACCTTTTCTACGATTCGTTTAAAGCAGACCGGTGCGTTCGTTATGCAGCTCATTCTGTGCCGTAATTACAAAAACAGCAAAAGTTGTGTGTCGGGTACTGAATCCAGCAGGGACATGCTAATGTTTGAGCAGATCCGCTGCATGTTAAAGACGAGACGAGTGCAGCCGCTGCATGCCAGATTAAAGTGAACATGAAATCAACACTCAGCCTATTTGCTTTCTTAATATGTGTTTCTGCATAATTCATCAGCACACGTTATTCCAAGAAAAATGATGCAGCAGAGAATCACCCGTCTCTTTCATTTTGCATCCGGATTATGGAAGTTAAAATGGTTGTGAAGATGTTTGATTTTAAAATTACATTTATTATATGTTTTTATTTGGCAAATGAAGCCTAATGTAGGATCACTATTAGATGGTGGTATGACATATGCATGTATTAATTATATAATACACAGAAATTTTAAATTAAAATTTCAAATTTTAAGAATCTGATTCTGAGAAGAGTAAAAAAAAAAAAGCCAACTTTTTATCTATAGGAAGCAATTATTTGTTCTATATATATATATATATATATATATATATACTTTTTTTTTTTGAAAAGAAAATGAAATATG
>JAUCNO010001113.1:2700243-2710313 GCA_032353835.1 Enteromius viviparus | reverse complement strand
TATATATATATAATCTTTATATACATTTTACTTCGGATGCATATCAATTAACATTTTTCAAATAAATGTAGTTTAAGTAATAATATTTAATATTGTGCTACTTACATGATATTGAAACAGCACTCTAATTAAACAACTACAAACAAAAAAATGCTGCAAATTAAACTCTGCGGAGACTGCAAGTCGAATGACAGAAACAGCATTTTCTTGTAAAACACACTCGGGTAATTTGAGTTTTACCTACAACATAACTGCAGCAGAGTGCGTAAAATAAACAGAACGTCACGGCCCGTGTTTCAGCGCTCTGATTGGGATGGTTGACATACTTTGGCCTGAATGGGACGTCTCAGTGATTGACAGACGTGAGGTCTTTCTGACGTCACACACACTCGCCCCGCTGAGGAATGTGACGCCCTGATCTCTCTGAGCCCACCCGCGCTTTACTGCCTCGCTCATCCTGAGCACTAAAACACCACAGAGTCACAGAGACGCTGTCAGTCACCCGCTCACTAACATTACACGTCTGAATGCATCACAGCCCACGGCAAAGAAACAACAGAGCACCTGAAAACCATACTGGAGTAAAAGTACAGAGACCTTACAGAGAAATCACTCCAAGTCACCAATTTCAAAACAACATGAGTAAAAGTTTTAGAGTATAAAGTTTTTTACCTATTTTATGCTGGTTTGGGTTGCCTGGTCTCATGGCATAAACGTGCCTTGGTTCACTTTTTAGCGAGACACAAAATATGTACCAGTAAGTACATATCACTGCAGTTTCCAAAAATCAACACTAGAGGCAGTAAAACTCTTTTATTCCTTTACAAAGTTTTGATAAATAAATCGTCATTTTCGTACGTTTACTTGAAGAATATCATGTTACAACTTAATATTCTAGGATATTAGAAAACTGCTGCTTTTGCATCATCACACATTCCCAGCTTGATATCTATGCGTTTTCATAGTCGCTCGGTTTGTTTCGGTGGCTCACAGAGTACAGAGATGAGCTCAGCTTCAATCCTGTGTAACTACCCTTCAACAAAACACTTCAGATCTGTGTAAAAGGAAGCTGAAATGATACAGTTGCATCAACAAATGTGTTTTATGTCATTTATTAACACAATCTGGTTTAGGGTTGATTTGGTGTTGGGAACATTTCCAACACGATAGAGCGTTAACTTTTAGCAACAGTCCACGGATATTTCAATTCTGAACCGCCGCAATGCATGCCAGTCTCAACGTAATAAAAATGTGCCAGGGTCACGAATTGAACTCAGTGACACTTCTCTGACACTTGCAGTAAGGTACGTAAAAACAGTGCTGCACAAAAAAGGTACATATTTTTATGAGATCGGGTTAGTTTTGGATCTCATCGCTATCTGTCGTCATGTCCTCGTCTCATATACAAACCCTATGATTCACAACTACTGGCCCAAGGAACTTACATTCATGTAAAGTAACATTGTTGACAAGTTTGGGTTAGCTATATAAGTACTTTTGTGTATTTTGTGAAAAGATAGGTGCACAAGTGAGATGCTATCTCAATGAGATTTAAATACAGACCAAGTCTCAAGTCTCAGACCAATCAATCAGAGAGAAATCCTCTACTCTAGAGTTACTAGGATTTGGGGTCAGTAAGTGTTTTTGTTTAGTAAAGATGCATTAAAGTGACCATTAAAGACATTAACAATGTTATATGTAACATGTAACAATGTTATAAATAAATGCTACTCTGGTGAACTTTCCATATCAAAGAATCCTGAAAATGTATCACAGCTTCCACAAAAATATTGCAGCACAACTGTTTTCAACACTGAAATCACAACAGCAGTCGAAAACCATATGCTTTATCCAAAGAGATTTACAAATGAAGGCAATGGAAGCAATCCAAATTACTATTAATAATGTAAATAAGCAATTAATCATCCAAGCAGCTGTAGGCAGTGACTTTAATTCAACAAAAGAGCATTTCAAACTCACACAACATTACAAAACAGGTCTGATCTTGTGAGCTCTGCAATGAATCTGGAATATAATGCACATATACTCACAGAGATGAAGCTCTAGATCCAGCGGTCGGAGTGTTGATCCTCTCTAGATCCTGTGGATGTGAGTCTGCAGACGTCAAGCAGAGAAACACACATTACTGCTCTGAGCAGCTCACACAGCCTTGAGAAAACACACACACACACACACAGCTGTTCCAGGAGTCTCCTCTGCTGTGGGAGTGTGAAGCACAGACAGAAGAATGATATCAGACGGACACAACTCAACCAAGGACACAGATACCATACCAGTGTGTATTGTGTATTGTATTCATTATTGCACAAAGGTTGCTCTTCCATAGCTTTAGTGTCTCAGAAGCTGCATCCTACAATTCCTTAGGAGAAATAAAAATGGAGTTAATTGTATGGAAATTTAGATAATTTTCCTGCAACCATTATAGAGTTAACCAGGATGTTGAGATTCATCTTTATTTGCTGTATTATGTCACACTCCTTTCTAGGAAGCAATTGAGAGATTGTGTTGCTGATTAAGTATATTTTGGGAAACTGACTGTAAAAAAACAATCATTATTGCAGCCAATAAAGCCATTTCTCAGATGTTTACTACACGAACGCTTAGGAGAAGTAAAAATAGAACCAGCTGGGTCCACTGCACGACAATTTAAAGATGTTTCCTGAAATTATACACATCTATTTTCATGCAGAAATGGCTAGAAATTAAGTAGTAAATTAGAAAGTAACACACTGAATTAAACATGACACGCAGAAAGACTTTGAAGAAGTCCTATTTTCTAGTAAAACATAGTCCAATAATCTTAACATATATTAAAAACATGAGACATTTTCAGACTTTTTTCAGACAAGACTCAACTTTCATATTAAAGAAAAAAACGCTTAAAGTTTGCTTTTCTGTAGCTCAATTAAAATAATTAATTAGTTAATTTAAATGTCTCCGATGTTTCTCTTATAAAATCAATAAAATAAAAAAATAAATAAAAACAGAAATAATCCTGCATGACAATTTTGTGATATTTTCAACAACAACAAAAAAAAAAGGTGTAGAAACCGTTTTTACATATTTCAATTATACAGAAACAAAAATAGCATGTTGAATTAAATGTGCATTTTTGCACAAGAAAGCCTGAAACCTTGCACAAGAATTTCCCTGGAAACATATTTCAATAAACTTTACAAATCTAATCAGAAATAAAATAAATACAACTTTGATAAATATTTTTGACAGTGTAAACTTGGCACATATGGGATTATTCATCTGAAAATAGTTTCACTGTATTTAAAAAAATACTACTTTTTTAAGGTAAGTGGTTACAAATAATTTATTTTAGCTACATTTAAATAAGAAAATAATTTTGAAAGTTAGTCGGCTACATTTGTTTATTTAAACGTAGCTTAAACACATTGATTGCAACCACTTACTGTACCTTTAAAACTATTTTAAATTCAATGAATCAATATTATTGAGATGTTATTGCACTGGTGTTTTTTTCCCCTCTCTAAGTCACATCCATAAAAACTAATAATTGCTTAAATCTGCTCTCAGTCCTTCTACAAATGCAAGTCAACGGCATGGCCATTTTGAGATACCTTCGGCAGAAACATCTGAGTTTGCTGTATTTAATCTATCTAGGAAACAACAGACAGAGAGCATGCGTTGGTGATTATCTGAGTGTGTATTGAGTATTTTGGGAAGGTATAGATTGAGAAAACACACAGTATGTCCTTCTGCGGGAACGACTCGACCTCTCGGCCAAACTCTGTTCAGAGCACATGGAGATAATAGAGCAGGCTTTATGTTTAACCACACTTTGAGTGTTTGGTGAGGACAGACTCAAACATTCATCAATCTCAGTCCAAACAATCCGTCTCAACACGACAGAAGCCTGTCCCACAGCTGGAACACATGGCTGAGCAAATCAGTCTATCTTACTGTACTACATGCTATATGCTTCTCTTCAAACAAATCATTTTAAACAGCTATATTCAACCCAAACTAACAAAAGACAAAATCCAGTTAGCAATGACTAAACATTATTGCTTAAATGCAAGTGAGTTATAATAGTACTGGTATTAGCACTAATGGCTTTCTTAACTTTAGTGGTTTGTGAAACCGGCTGCAAATCTCTATATTCTGCTGTGTTTATAGTTTTCCCCCTCACGGCAGTCTATTATTGTGATAATCACTAGATAAACCCAGTACTAAACAGAACACATAAACAAGTGCTCATCAAGTGAAGAAATATAGGCTAGTTCATGCTTAAAATACATTTGATCTGGCAGTTTGTTTTGTTTCCAAAATGGTGTAGTTACAGTATTTACCAGCAGGGTTAACTGACGAAACCAACCAGCCAAACCAAAAAAAGCATATCTTCTGCTCACCAAGGCTGCATTAAATTAATTAAAAATACAGTAAATATAGTAAAAAATAGTCATATATTTGTATAATTCAAAATATTTCTTCTATTTGAATATATAGTAAAATATTGTAATATCTTAATAAAGTATTGTGTGTATGTGTGCTTTTTCTAATGTCTTCGAAACAAGTCTATTTTGCATTTATCTGATTAAAAATGCAGTAAAAATTGCAAAATATTATTCTAATTAAAAAAAACTTTTACTATGTGAATATGTGTTAAACTGAAATTTATTTCTGTGATCAAAGCTAAATTTTCATTTTCTAATAAACTGATTTGCTGCTTAATCATTAAACATTATACAGGATCAATTATTAATAATGGTTCTCATTCATGGGCTTTTTTTCATGAACAGAAAGCTTCTAACTGAATCAGTGATTTCTCAAGGACTCTGACGACTGGAGTTATGATGCTGAAAATACACACAGCTATTAATTCCATTTATTTGACAATTTTTACTGTATTTCTAATGCAGCCTTAGTGAACAGAAGAGACTTAAAAACCGTACAAACTGTAATAACTCTAAATGTGTGAGCAGTAGTGAATATATCTGTGCACACAGAAGTTGACTGGCACCTGTCGAGTGTGTGTTCAGACACACAGAGCTGTGAACACAAAGCCTGCTGTCTCCTCTAGAAACACAGGTGGCTGGAGAAGAGAGGGTTCACGTTACACACACACACACACACACACACACTCCTGTGATATCAGCTGAGGGAATGTCATCTAACACACAGACCACATGGAGAAGGAAAACTTGACCCAAACACACAGTTCAAGACTCTAAACGCTGAGGTTAAAGGTCAGTCAAAATGAGCGTCTATGAAGAGTATGTACTTACAGTAATGCTACTGTATTTTTGTGAGATTAACCACACGTGAAATTTTTATGTTGAAATGAATGCAATAAATACATGGCTCCAAAAGACATAAAATTATGTTGACGTTATCAAAAGTAGGCGATAAATTCAAATAAAAACTCTAGCAACTTACTGGATATTTTAGAAAAAAAATCAAGTGTGATATTTAAAACATGCTTGAACCAAATAGCACAGAATCTCTGAGATATTATAGTCAACTAAAACTAAAACCATACAATTTTCCATTACTTTAAACGTTACTTTAACTGAAAAAAATCTAAATAAATATTTAAAAAAATATTTTAAGCATATTTTATGAATCTATATATTTAAAGAATATTTAATATATTTAACATTTTCTTTCAGCTATATACTAAATATGCTAAAATTAAGTTAAACTGAAATTTAAAAAACAAATAAAAATGTAAAAAACACAATATTCACAATAGTTCATATTTAAATGACACAAAAATTAAATAAAACTAAAATTAAATAAATAAACTATATTAAAACAGTGACTTAAAAAAAACTTAAGGGAAAAATCAAAATATTCATGAAAACTATATAATGACAAAACATTAATTAATGTGCCAAATAACTGAAATAGAAGTGCATAAACACTTAAAATGACATAAAACCACACAACAAAATACCTCTAACTTTAGCTAAAACAGAAAAGATAAAAATAAAACGGTAGCCGTAGCTCACCTTCTCCTGTCTCTGTGGTTTGATCCGGAGCGCTGAGCTCATGTTCATCAGTCCCTCTGAGGATCTGAGGAAAACAAGTCTAAGATCAGCAGGAATCTGCACAGCTCTTCAGCGGAGCGTGACGCTTCAGTCCTATCTCCTCACAGCATCTCTCTTCACTATAGAGCGCTATCAGTGAAGAAGATGAGCAGCATTACACTGAATTTACTTTCTTGTTCATAAAATAAAGATTGTATCATTGAAAAAGGAAACCAAACGTCCAGTGAAGACAAAAATAAAAATAATATACTTTTAAAGAGCTCAGTGTTTGGATTGATTTTTGCATCTAAAGTGACACAATTCTGGATTGGTGAATGTTTTCAAAAGACATGTATAATGTTATAATGTTTCAAATAAACACTGTTCTATTGAACATTCTAAAACGAAAAACATGTCACAGTTTCCACAAAAATAACAGTTTTCAACATTCATAATAATCAGAAATCTTTCTTGAGCAAAAAATGTTATTAGAATTGAAAAGATCTGTTTTCTGTGTGAATGTGTTAAACTGTCATTTATTTCTGTGATGTGCAGCACGATCCTTCAGAAGTCATTCTAATGATTATTAATCTAATGATATTAATTTCTGATTATTATTAATGTTGAAAACATTTGTCCTGCAGAATATATATATATTTTTTAATTTAATAAAATATTCAGAAGAACAGTGTTTATTTGAAACTATTTTTTGTAATGTCTTTACTGTCACTTTTGATCAATTTAATACATCCTGGATTATTAAAAGTGTCTTTCTTAAGCTGCACAACTGACTTCAAGATTAATAATAATCAGAAATGTTTCTTGAGCAGCAAATCAGTATATTATTCTGATTTCTGAAGATCATGTGACTCAGCTTTGATCCCAGAAATACATTACACTTTAACAGATATTCACATACCAAACAGTTATTTTGAAATATTCTAATAATATTTGAGAGTATTTGTGGAACACACACAGCTCCCGGATGAGAGCAGATGTCAGTCTGTATTGTCTCAGGGATTACAGAAAACACTGTCCAGGTGTTCATTCATTCCACACCAGAACAAAACTCCTCCTTCACATCAATAAAAGCTGCCAGAGCTCCACCGCCTTCATGTCACTGATGTTTTTATTCATGAGTCTTCACAGAAGCTTCGCTTTCAAACGCCACGAGAACCGATGTCAAACCTAAAGCATGAGCATGAGCAGTTAAGGATAAATGACTCATTTTAACTGTACTAAGAATACTCCCTTCAGCGCTTCCTCAGAGAACAGGGGTGAAATACGCCGTTTACTCCAGGTCTGTGATTTAGGAGGAGAAGGAAGCTGCGTATCAAACACCTGGAGAGTCCAGTCTCTCATCTACTGAAATTACAGGCTTGGAGTGAGTCAGAGACTGTAAATATCTCCAGAGGGAGCGTTTGGACTCCATTAGATGACCTTTGATAAGTTCAGGCAAAAGGGGAACTACATGCTATAGTTCACCTGAAGCTGAAGCATCAGATTTCTGACTGAGCACACAGTTAATCAGATTTATAAAGAAAGAAAGAAAAAATTCTTGGATGTTGATTGTTCAACTTACTATAAGTACTGGTAAAATATCATATATCATACATACTGAAAAAAGTATCGGCTTTCAGATATCACTGATAAAGGAGAACTACATTTGACATTATCTAAAGCAAAACTTGATACTAGCAAAATCAATTAAATAAAACATTAACAAACTTGGGGATATTTTTGGAAAAAATAAAGGACAAAATAAAAATGCATTTTCTCATTTCTAGCATGTTTTAAATAATTATAATAATAATATTTAAACAGATATTTTGAAAACAATTCTGATAAAGGACTAATTTAAAAAGAGGCTAAATCAAACATTTTCTAACACATTTACTTGGTGCATTCTCATTTCTAACGTGTTTAGAGAATAAAAATAAAATACAATAAACACATTTTGGAAAATAAGGACAAATAAAAAAGATACTAGAATAAAGATCTTGTCACGCAAAACTAATCAGGTGTTTGCTCAAATCACTGTAAACATTAATAAAAGTGTAGCTTATTGTTTTAACAAATATAGGGATTAGTCACTGGGTCCGTACCTATTAAAGTGTACATATTTGAATCTAATACACACCTTTAAGGAGCCAAAATTGACTCTTTTGAAAATACCACCCCTACCTTTATTTCTGGGAGTAAGCTCGATGTGAACAGTCCTTTAAGTTGCTAATAAGTGTTATTTTACAAATGCACACTGTATTTAAATAAACAACACCCTGTAGTTGTGCATCAGAAAACGTCCATTTTAATTTAGATGCAACTCTCTGAATTTGTGAAATACTGAAAGGTATGAAAGGACCTCGTAGTGTACATCCCTGGACGCTGGGAGATAATTAAGAGTTTTTGTTTTTTTCGGGAAACGGCCCCTCATCTCTTCCAGTAAAGCTTTAGAAATGAGCGAGAAGCATGACACACGACACGCTCGTCTGAGTTCATCCTGTACCAGCACATAAAGAAGATGAAGCACGTGGGCGAGGTGTTTCCTGATGTCATTTGTGTTGATTACACCCATCTCCAGGGAGCCAGCCGTATCTCAAGAGCGCCTCTTCAACATCGTAGTATCACTATTAACACAATTCTTCCTGGAGCTCCACCACAACAATGACCACCATCTATTACAGGCTTTAACGGCCTCTGGGTTTGACTCTGGGCCCAAACTTTTGATATTTTTATGGATTTTTGAAAACACGAGTCTCTTCTGCTCACCAAGGCTGCCTTTAATTGTTTAAAAATTGTTAAATATTATTACAATTAGGAAGAACGGTTTAAAGTGAATATCTGTTAAAATATAATTTATTCCTGAGATCGAAGCTATATTTTCTGCATCATTCCTCTTCAGTCTTCAGTGTCACATGATCATTTCTGATTATTATCAATGTTGAAAACAGTTTCTGTGATGCTTTTTATTTTTCTGGATTTCTTTGATGAATAGAAGTGTCTTTAGTGTCAGTTTAAAAGTGTCTTTTTAAGCAACACAACAGTTTTTAGCAACGATAATAAACAGAAATGTTTCGTATTAGAATGATGTCTGAAGGATCATGTGACTGGAGTAACGAAAATTCAGAAATAAATTATATATGAAGTCAACACATATTCAGATATTCTAATATTATTTATTGTATTTATGATCAAATAAACAATCTTGGTGTGCAGAAGAGGCATGTTTCAAAAACATATTAACAATCCAAATATTTTGGTCGTAAACCACACAAACATCACGAACTTTCCAAACACAAATTAGGAGCACAATGTCACAGAACGGCTGCTGCTACGTAAACTACATCGTTTGCTCAGTTATCTCTGTAATGGCTCTTTCCTGTTTGTCCGAGATGGATCTGGACGGTTATCAGACCTTTCAAAGCACTAGAGTTTCAGCTTTTTGAGCTAAATGCCACTTGTTGGCGTCTGTCTGAATACTAGACAGATCTGACCGGTTACAAATCAGACACTTTTTAAAAGTTGTTTATAAAAACATGTTTATACATTAAATATATTTATTTACAATAAAAATGATATGTATAGAAATACAGACATGTAAATAATTTCTTAATACATGCTGTAAGTGTATAAATATACACAGAACACACACATATTATGCAAACAGAAACTTTTATTTTGTATGCGTTTAATCACGATTTGACAGCTCAAGATATATAATTGAGGCAAAACTTAAGACTATTCAAAATAAACATTTAAATATATTCTGTGTGAAAATAAATCATAATAATGTAATAATAATCTAATAATGTACAAGCAAAACCAGATGTTTTAACATTTTAGGACATTTCAGAATCTTCATAAAAACTAAATGAGAGTGTGTATGTTAAATACTTCCTCATATCTCAGTTTAATATGCATAGGTCGAGACGTACCTGCAGTGGTTTTTGTCTGCTCAATGGAGGATGAAAGGAAACGTCTAGGTTACCTATTGTAACCCCCGTTCCCTGATGGAGGGAACGGAGACGTATGTCGTATCGACAGACT
>JAUCNO010001113.1:2689275-2700143 GCA_032353835.1 Enteromius viviparus | reverse complement strand
CTGGCTGTGCACAGAGACTAGAAAGAGAGCTGCTGACCACTCACAACCTTTAAGATAGTCAGCTTTTCTTATTAAAAAAACCTTGGCATCATGCTATGGTAAGGGGCGTAACACATGCTTGAGGCATTAAGCCAATCACAGTGCACTGGATAGCTGGCCAATCAGAGCACAGCTTGCTTTTTTAGAATGATGAGCTTTGTACAAATCGGCCCGTTTCAGGAGGCGGAGCTTAGAGGAGAAACAATAATGAACAGTATGTGGAAAATAATGTGAAACTTAAACCGCATAAACACAATACATGACACCAAATACTCAAAATGTTCTTTTTTAGCAACATCATATGTCCCCTGTAAGTTAAAAATGATGTAATCTATTCTAATCTATGTCTATTTGCCAGCATTGCATTGAAATATACAGTACATACAGGTATGCTATCACTGCTGATGTCTGGCCAATGTGTTTGTACAGGAGGAGTTTTGCTTCCCGGTGGAGTGTCTGGCTCTGACTGTGGAGGAAGTGATGCACATTCGCCAGGTTTTGGTCAAAGCTGAACTGGAGAAGTTCCAGCAGTACAAAGACATCTACAATGCCATGAAGAAGGGGAAGGTGAGAACTGCTTTTATTGTTCAAAAGCACCAAGTCAACAAAACAGGCATTGCAATCTTATAGATGGAAAACGAATAATGCATGCAGTAAACAATAGTAAAAATGGCAAATATATTGTGCATATTAAAGCATGACTGTATAGACTGATGCATTTATATTTTTCTTTTCACAGCTGTGCTTCTGCTGCCGAACGAAACGGTTTTCCTTCTTTACCTGGTCCTACACCTGTCAGTTTTGTAAAAGGTATATAACCTGCCATTCATTTTATTCTGGCTTGTTTTTAGATATTTAGTAGAAATTATTGTTGCTGTATCATCTGTTTCTTGATTTTGGCAGGCCTGTGTGTTCACAATGCTGTAAAAAAGTAAGTCTTGAGCCGTACACCCTCTTCATGTTCTCATAACATGATTCAATGTTTTACGTTATTTGTGGTGAGGTTATCGTGACTCCATTTCCTCCGTCACAAAGAGCCTTGAAATGTCATCATGTTCAGCTCGTTCTGTTCTCACAGTAATTTTCTGTTGCTTTAGATGCGCCTGCCATCAAAGCCTTATGGCAGTCTCCCCATTTACTCTCTGGGTCCATCCACATCGACTCTGAAACGGGAGGCATCCAGCCGCAAGCCAGAGAAGCCCAGTACAAGCCACCATCGACCCAGCCTACAGCGCACGATGTCCAGGTACAATAACCCTTCATAGAGCTGGTCTCTGCTGCTCTGATGCTTATACTCTCAGTGCTGGGGTGTAACGTATTACAAGTAGCACTGTCACACAATTAATATATCTATGTGTGCAGTGTATATATATATACATTTACACACATGCATGTATATATTTCAGAAACATATGTTTATATATTAAATATATTTATTTATCATATAAATTAAATATTAGTGCTGTCAAATGATTAATCACAATAAATTGTCTCAAAAAAGTCTATATATGTGTATATACTGTGTATATTTATGTTTATATAAATACACACACATGTATATTTAAGTACAATATGTTATTTTTATATATGAAATATATAATTTATATGAATATAAATATTTTTTAAATATATGCTGTATGTGTGTTTATATATGCATACATATATATATGATGTAAATAATTTTTGAATATATACTGTATGTTTGTGTGTGTATACGTAATAAATATACACCTTACACATACATATATTATGTAAACAACAACTTTTATTTTGGATGCGATTAATTGGTTAACAGCACTAAATACAAGTAATGCAAGTTACATAATCAGGTTACAAGTAACTCGTAAATTAAAACATTACTTTTTAAGTTACTCTTTTCAAATAAGTAACTCAAGTTTTTCTCCCATTGATTGACAACATTAATTCATATTATTTGCAAAAAAAGTAAAAAATGCAGATGCAGTATTCCTTAAAATAAATAAAAACCATGAAATGCAATTTTAGAATAGGATGCAAACCTGCAATAATTAAATGTTAACACAGCTATCCTTTATACATTTAGACTCATTTTATTAATCAGTGCCCTTGCTGTTGACCTTTTATTCAACCATACAAATAATCAAAAATGACTCTAAATTAACATTTGTGCTTCTTTATTTTTTATTATTATTTTTATATTGACTTTTCTTCTTCTGCTTTCTGCTGTACATTTCTACTGTATTCATTTCACTTTCGTTGTGAACAGGCTTTTACGTTTGAAAAAAATTCAACTTTTTTACATTAAAAAAAAACATACAAGCTAGTCCTGGCAAGTAATGTAATGCATTACTTTCCATAAAAATAAGTATCATAGTTAGTTTCATAATTAGGGAGTAACACAGTATTTTTATGCATTACTTTTTTAAGCATCTTTCCCCAACACTGTCTCTTTCCCGTCTCTCTAAGATTATCAAAGCAAACGCGTCAGTCGTCCTCGTCTCAGGAGGAAATTGAGCTCCCAAAAGAGCTGATGGCAGACTGGAACACCATGGAGGTTTGCGTCGACTGCAAGAAGTTCATCTCGGACATCATCGCCTCCAGCAAGCACAGCCTGTCTCTGGCCAACAAGAGAGCTCACTTGAAACGCAAGACTCAGTCCTTCATCCTGGCTTCGGAGACGAGTGCAGAATACCAGCCTTCAGAGCGAACTATCAATGAGGTTTAGACGCCGATGGGTCTGGATCCGGACCAGATGCTGGTGTAGTATAGATTAGGACGGGTCAGTCAACCGAGATATACAGGGACAATAAACTCTTATGTGTAGCAGTTCTTCCACACTCCAACACATGGCTTGTTTTCTATTCTGTGCTGTAAAGATGTGGTTACATTAGTGAAATTTCACAGCCAATAATGACAGCGTCCATGGTCAATAATAGGAACCACTGTTTAAATATTATTCACTTTCAAACCAAGCAGCAGTCTCATGGTCTGCTCGATAAGATATTGTGACAAACTTGATGTACGGAGTCTCACACATAACATATTAATGTATTTGTTCCCTCAGTTTAGCTAAATAAGTTTTATTTCTTACTAACTTGCTCTTTCATTTTATAAAATTGTGGCCACTTTGTAATAAAAATTACTCCAAAAACGTAGGAAAAAATTATTAGCCACTATTTACTAAAACAAGAGAATGAATTCTTAATTAATGGGTTGATTATACATATTTTTTTCATTCCCAGGGCTATTCATTCGTTGAATATATATAGATAATACTATTTGTATTTTTAATCTTTTTGTTTTTGCATATCATGTTCGGAGCTTTTCAAAATTGTCTCATTACAATGAGTATAAAGCGTGCATACGCAGTTGTCGCGTGCATACGATATAAAATTTGTTGGCGTAATAAGCGTCTTTTGCATACATATTACGCATTTACCCCACAAACCCAATCCTACCCATCATTTGCGTATCTATACCACGAGTTTTCGTGTATGCGCCGCACTATTTATACGCACATCCATGAGATTGCTGCGGAAACTTCCGATCGCGTTCATTCCAATCAAAACGACTGGATTTTAACGCCTGTAAACATGGCCGTTAACGTTCTGATTTGCATATTTGCGGTGTCTGTGTCGCCGATTGGATGAACGCAGTACGGCTTCGTACTGTTGAGGACGATATCAAGCTTTTCATGAATGGAATTCGGACTATAAAGGTTAGAACTTCTTTTTTTTTTTTTACTTAGATTAACATGTTTTCTTTCATCATTTGATATTCTTCCCCTCAAATACCGTGCGTACAAAAAAAGCGATATAACCCCGAGTAAAAGGCAGTTCTGATCTCCACCAAACCTTTAAAAACAACCCAGGATTAATCGCAATGACTTTCATAACCCTGATGTACTTCCGTGATGTGACGTTATAGCTGGACGATGTACTGAATATTCAGTAGTTTTACAATCCTTCCTTGTCTTGTGAATTGCAACCATTATACTGAACAAAAAAACTAAAATAGGACCACGACCTCATTCACAGGAAGACCTGGAACATGCAAAAAATCGACTTTTTGACTTTAAATGTGTCACATTCATAGACATACGGTCATATTAAAACAATAAGCACAACAAATCAGTGAGCTGATGGTTCAAACCACATTCGGATCCTGTTAGCTGTAGTTTTTTAATCGTGACTTTCATATTACGTCGTCAGCGGTGTATATATATTTGTACAGCTCACGTTACTCATATCTAGGTGAAATTTGATTGTAAATTATGCGTATTTTGATTGAGTAATTGAGGATAATTGCAAGTCGTATGCGCTCTGTTTTATGTATTGAAAGGCATGATTAATTCAGGCTGATTTTATAAACACAAAGAGTTGAGTTTATTTTTAGTAATGTTTACATAATTTATGCTTTATATGTGAAGTAATATCCTGGGACTGCACAGCGCTTAATCATGTCAGATTTTTGATGAAGGTACCAAAAGGTAGTAATTTAAATATATTTTCTCAAGAGTTTGGACAATGGAGTGTTGTGTTGTTTCATGGTCTGGGTCAAAAGGTCATAAGGATCTTGATTCCCTAATTTATCAATCACACATGTTAGAAACACATCACACTACTTTAAAGTCTGTTTATTTTTAAGGGCTTTCTGCCAAGACATCTATTGTCCAAGAACTGTTTTAAATCAATTTTATAAGTAACTTCTATTTTGATCTATGGACTGTATGTGTTTTTATGTTCAGAACAGCTTACATACTGCATCATACTTTGATAGTTTATTTATAGTGCTGCTGTGATAAGGATGCAAAGAGCTTAAGAGTGCTTTATAATATTTATTCATGTGAAGTTTTCAATACAACTGTTGTGTTCAGTAGTTTTACTAATTGTTTGCCTTCATCTGTTTTTGTATTCCTCTGATAATGTAAGCGTTGAGTTTTTAAGTTTATACTTTATACTTTTTTTTGAGCAATTATTAATTTGCCTTAGAAACATTGCCTTTTTAAGCACTGCAGTATCTATTGAGTCTGTCTGTCCGCAGTAGAACTGCGCATGCATCTTGCCATCTGCACAAATGCTGTAGATTTGTAAACTCTTGACATGTCGGAGGATCATAAGACTCGTCTTCGAGGTCGTGGCAACTAATAACATGTAAATAAAAGTGTACAAAAAACAAAGCAGCTGCAACGTGTATGCATGTGAAACAGGTCAGTAACATTGCTGTGAGTTTTATTTCAAATCTTTTTCTTTCCCTGCCAATGATGATCAACAGAATAAAAAATACAGTAATAATTGTGTGAATTTTACTCGTTCATTATAGAGTGAAGCAATAAAATACCTGCTTCGTATTTAAACACGTTCAATTAAAATTTTACCCCTACATCTAAACACAAAACAAATAAAAACACCTGAAATATTCATACAGTATTTTTACTGTTTTAAAATAAATTATTGTAATTTTTGTAGTACTGATTTTAGGGTGAAATATGATCCATGCACAACTTAAAGGTATACCATCACATTTTATGAACACATCGGCACAACTTTAATCTTTTCATTTGAGAAATTTTATTACAGTTTTTTATCAGCTCCTTAGTTTTATAGCAAAATATCAGCTCGAAATGTTCTTGTGCTGTTTTTACTCCCAGAATCCTTTCCAGACTGCAAATAATATCATGAACAAACTGATTAAACATTAAATCAGCAGTCTGAAAGGAACAAGTCAATGTTATGTTTGTGTCCTAATTTCATACAATCACAACCTGAGACATCTGTATATCTGCATTATCACACAGACTCATTAGGCACTGGAATATCACAAACACAGCACAATACTGATGAAAAAACAGACCAAATACTAAACACTTACAACTGTAGGGAAATAAATGACAGAGATGCAGCAGAAAAGGAGGTGTTGCAGCATGTTAGGGTCGCTCCATCTGCTCCGCCGCTCAGCGTTTACATGCACAGACGATTATCAGATCTGCCGTCTGATTTAACATACGCTTTTAATTAGAATGAAAGGCCCTCATTAGCAGCGGCCCTTTACATAAACTCTTACATCAAGGCATCACCTCCATGTTTACAGTCGGACGGACACTTTTAACCCCGTCAGTCTGGGGCATTGGCTTCGATTTGCTTTTAACCTGCAAGAAAACAAATTACCAGCCTGTAAAAAAGTGAAATGATATTTCATATATAACATATGAAGATAAATGGATGAGGGTCCAGCTCATGTTTATATAAGCCATCAGTGTCTCAGCAACTGATGCTCTGCAGTGAATGGGTGCCGTCAGAATGAGAGATGATAAAAACATCCTAATTATGTCTTCTGCAGATGTTAACTGCATGGACTGGAGCGGTGAGGATTATTGTGATGTTTTTATTAGACTCTCGTTCTGACGGCACCCATTCACTGCAGAGCATCTATTGCTGAGACACTGATGCAATGCTAGATTTCTCCAGATCTGAAGAAGAAACAAACAGGACATTTGCATCAAATTAAACTGTACGGCAGGCGAGTATTCGCCCATCTGACCTCTCTGTGCGTGGGTCTCCTCTGGGGGCTGCTGGTGTTTCTACCACACTGGGTGCCGGTGTTCACCAGCTTCTTCTCTTTAGCAGAAGAGCTTCTGGTCAGGGGCTTCTCTTCCTTTTGACCTTCACAACAATTCATAGATATAAATATAGAAGTTATGTATATAGACCAGTAGATTACCAGAGCATTAAGGATAAAAAAGTCAATTTAATTAAATGTATTTACATGTAATCACCTTGGCGTTTTAAGATTTTATTATTTCTATGACCAGATATAAAAACCACCTTCATCCAGGCTGACAGCGGGAATACTGTTCTACAAAGCAACTAAACACCTGTTAAGGGATAAGAAAATAAAGGAATAAATAGATTTTTAGTTGTTTTATTGATTTTTATGCCTGCTAAATTGGAACAACTAATTTTGTTCTTAACACACTTGAATGGTGTGGAAGTTGTGCAGAAGTCCAACTAAAGATATACTGAAGTATATTTTATTCTGCTAAAGAGCAACTATTTTAAGTACACTTAAATAGCTATTTAGCTTTTAAAGGCAGATATTACCGTGTTTAAGGTAACTATGGGATGTGGGCTGTATGGTTACCATGTTCTCTGTTAGAAATATTAGCTATTGCTTTTTGCATCTGTGGATTATACACCAGATGACTGCCATGCTGTTTGGTTACCATATTTCGATTTGGTGCAATATTTATTAGCAGAAATTGACGTGCACATGATAGATAGGCAGTCACAAAGATTGAAAGATGCGTATCATATGTACGCCAAAAATTCCGTATCATATGCACGTTTGTGATTGGCTGCATCGCTCAACGCTGGAATAGAAACCCATCTCCAGAGCGCAAATCATAAAGCACTGGATAGTTTGCAAAATTTGCAAGAAATGCCGATATTCCAGCATTAACTGGGAATGCTTTTGAATTGATTTGAGCATCCCCGTAGAACCGGATCATGCGAATTGCTTTACATACGTCTATTCGAACATTTAAGGGTGTGTATCTCATAGGTATTTCTATCTGTGTTATGTATTTAAAAAGGAGGATCGCGTCTGACCTGCTGCCGCCGCTGATGTGCTGTCATTGTCGCTGTCGCCGGTTCCGTTACCGGCAGCTGTGTCGGTGCTGGTGAGCCACGTTGACTCGGTGTCTCTGCTCTCGTAATACCGGGGCTCGATCGCGGCGGATCTGCTTCCCCCGCAGCCCATCGGGACCGTGATCATCCTCTAGCTCACGAGCGCGGGTCTGCAGTCATCCTCGCGCGGATCAGACACGCGCATTCATAGAGCATATCAACAACAGACAGAGAGCGATTCATTATAATAATAACATATATGCCATTGCATTATATCATTAAAGCATAGAAAAATAGTGACCCTGAACAACAAAACCAGTTATAAGGGGTATTTTATATAATCATCTGGGAAAAAAATGTGGAAAAAAACGAGAAAATTGACTTTAAAGTTGTCCAAATGAAGTTCTTAGCAATGCGTAATATTAATATAAAATAAGGTTTTGATACGACATTTACTAAATATCTTTCCTTAATGATTTTTGGCATAAAACAAAAATAGATCATTTTGACCCATAATGTATTTTTGGCTAAAAATATAGACTAGTCATGCTACTTCAGAATGGTTTTGTTTTATTTGAGTCAATAAAATAAATAAAAATTTATTATTATTATATATATATATACATCATAAACGGGACACCAGTTTTACTAAAAAAATGTAAATAACATAAAATAGTACTTTTTATTAATAAAATAATAAAATGGCAAAAACAATGGGATTATTTATTTAATCACCAATCAATTTTTAGGTTTCAGAATTCAATTTTAATACCAAACTTTAAGGATGATTCTCAACTATATTATAAAATATATTTATTTTTAAAATATAAATTGTTCCACTTTATAAAAATATAAATGCAGTTATTAGTTTTGTGTTGTACAAACAGACACCACACATTTTTTATGTACTTACAATAATTTTATATTTTGGTTCAATGACACAATAATTTCGCACATATAACTCTTTAAACACCAAATGTACATAACATCACAATTATATTGCATCTTTGTAACACTTTTTTCTCTCATTTTGTTTGTTTAAATGGACCACTGGTTCATTTTAAGAATAAAGGTTAAAAACAGTTGTCCACACACAATAATATCCATCACTGACATCAGATGTAACTACTACACTTCACAAAACATGAGTGGAATGACTTAAAACGCATAATTGCATTCACTTGCACATATGATAACACAATGACTCTTTAAAAAAATGTAAACAAAGTACTAGGGGCGGCAGATATAGACAGTCTCCGGCTGTCGCTGATGGAGAAGTATCTCTGATTATGAATGAGCATGCATGGCGGGGCGACTAGAACAAGAGTTCGGCAATATACAGATTCATTTAACTTAGATTTATTCACAGAGACGAAAACAAAAGGAGGGGCACGAGAATAAAAGCGCTTCTTCTATTTGAAGTCCAGCAGGTTGCAGTCGATTTTGTAGTACACGTAGGGATAGTATTCTTGTTGGCTGAGGTTCAAGCCAGGAATATCCATGGCAGATTGCTAGAGCAGGAAAAAGATAACAAAACGAGTTACATAAAAGAACTCCTCGTGTTTAAAGCGCACGACACACATGCAACAAAGCGAACTTACGTCGATAATGGCAGCTGCACTGCTGTCCAGGTGCTTGTAAAGATCGTACAAAACCTCCCTCAGCTTCTTCATGTTCTTCTTGGTGGGCTGTAGCAGCATTGCTTGGAAGTTCACAGGCAATCCGTATCTGTTTATAGAATTAAAGAAGAATAATTAAATGCACTGAAATTAAAATTCCAGTCCTTTTTTTTAATAGATATTTTTTTAATATCTATGAATTTTAATATATCAATCTGAAATTGCACACAAAGGCAGTTTTTATGTCCCCTTTTAAATAACAATCACGTTTCCACTACAAACTTGTTGAAACTTAAACCTAATAAAACCTCATATCATAAATTAAATAATGAGGAAGACCGGTTGAGTTCAACTATAATGGATATGTAATATAGTGCATATAGCCTGTTTAAATTTCCTACCATAAATGCATCAAAACTGGGGTCGTTTCTGATTAGTAATATGCATTGCTAAGAACTTGATTTGGACAACTCTAAAGGAGATTTTCTAAATTCTTAGCCCTCTCAGATTACAGATTTTCAGATCGTTGCATCTCAGCCTAATACTGTCCTATCCAATAATAGAAAGCTTATTTATTCAGCTTTCATATGATGTATAAATCGGAATTTCCAAAAATGACCCATATGACTGGATTTGTGTCACAAATAGTCTTCTCTAGAGTTGATCATTGAGTTCATGGACATTGAATGCCCTGCTGTATCGTGTTTCTACCTCAACACGGACTCCACAAAGACCCTCAGAGCCTTAATATGGATCCAAGCGATAAACGCCTCGCTGAAGTTCACCTTCAGCCATCGAACAAGTGGACCCTGCAGAGAACACACGTATGAACCAGTTAAATATATCCAACACTGATGAAGCAACATGACAAATGCTTTGAAGATACATCTACATATCCAGATACATACAAACTGCTTCTTCTTGTCAGTTGAAAGTCTGGTCATCTCCTCCTTATCTGCTTTCATTTCCTCCTCGTTGTACTGGAAGTCCCGGACCGTGAACCTGTAAAACAGACACTGGGATGACTAAGGCTTTAAGATCCTGGATATTCTCTCAGAGATCTAAACGGTGACTCATGACCACACGGTGGAGCTGAAATCAGCTGTTTACTTGTTTTCTCTGGCCTTGAGTCTGAAGTCATCGATGGCCTTCCTGAAGAGCGTGACAGTAAACAGGCCGCTTTCCTGGTCCTCAAAAAGTAAACTGCAGAGAGGAAAATATCACTTTAGGAAGTACTGGCTTGCAGAGAGAATCTTTAATAAACCAATCTTATTTCTCTCTTATTACATTTTGCATGAAGAAAATTCTCAATATTCTATTTAAGGTGTTAATTATCGGATCTAAAAACCCCACACGTAATAATCTAGACCACTGTCTTTCATTTGAAAGCCATGTTTCTAGCATCTGTAAAACTGTGTTTTCCATCTCAAGAACATACCTAAATTGCTCAAATGCAGAAATGTTAATTCATGGTTTTATGACCTCGAGGTTAGATTATTGTAATGCTTTACTGGGTGGTTGTTCTGCAGGCTTGATAAATAGACTACAGCTGGTTCAAAATGCAGCAGCTAGAGTCCTTACTAGAACCAGGAAGTATGAGCATATT